>APFE030590137.1:10303-31001 GCA_000404065.3 Pinus taeda | reverse complement strand
TCCAGAGAAGCAAAGGATTGATGTCTTCATAGGGACTTTAAAGGATAACATTCAACATGAGGTTCGTTTTTGGGAACCTGATTCATTGGAGGAGGCATTCAAGTTGGCAAGAAAAATTGAAAGAGAAATTATGAAAACAAGGAATCCCACCACTCATGACTATAATTATGGAAGTGTTTCTTCTCCTAGCCTTCCACAACCAACAAGTCTTACACCACAACAATTGGAAGAAAAAAGAGAAAAAGGGCTTTGTTACAATTGTGATAGAAAATGCACTAAAGCTCATAAGTGTGCTGAGAAGAAATTATTTTACATAGAGTATGAAGAGGAATAAGAAAATGATCAAGAAACATAAAAAAGAAGAGGATATATGCCAAGACCCAACCCCAAAGAAAGAAGAAATGAATCCGACCATATCTTGTAAAGCATTGGCAAGAATTACCACTCAAACTCTCATGATAGAAGGACATATGAAGAAGAAAAAGTTTCAAGAAGTGAAAGATCACATCGAGAAAGAAGAAATGAATCCAACCATATCTTGTAATGCATTGGTCGGAATTACTACTCCTCAAACTATCAAGATAGAAGGACATATCAAGAAGAAAAATGTTCAAGAAGTGAAAGATCACATCAAGCATCAAGAAATGAATCTGACCAGATCTTGTAAAGCATTGGAAGAAATTACCACTCCTCAAACTCTCAAGAAAGAAGGAAATATCAAGAAGAAAAAGGTTCAAGCAGTGAAACATCACATCGAGCATCAAAAACAAGTTCTTGAACTTTTAAAGGATAATGCCACTTTGGTGCATAATCGAATGAAAAAATAGGTAGATCATCATCGCAGTGAAAAATATTTTGATGTAGGTGATTGAGTATTTTTACGGTTACATCTCAAGCAAGCTATTTATGAGAAGGAAATGTTAGCAATACTACATGCACTTAAGAAATTACAACCTTACCCAATGGGAAGACACTTCAAGGTAAAAATGGATCATGATAGTCTTAAATACATTTTAGAACAAATATTATCATTAGAAGAACATAAAAAATGGGTCACAAATATGTTGGGATATGACTTTGACATCATCTACAGAAAAGGGAAGAAATTTTTTGTTGCAGATGCACTCTCAAGAAAGGATGAGGATGTGGAAGCATTGTTTTGTGCTATTTCTATTATCCAACCAAATTGGATAAATGAAGCAAAGGATGAATAAAAGAATGACAAAGAAGTGTGGCCATTCATTCAAAAGTTGCAGAATATCCCAATTCAAACAATATTGCGAGAACTTGAAGAGGAAGGAAAAATCATATTGGAACCTGGAGCAGTCATAGAAACAAGAACTTGATAGCTAGGAAATCGATCAATTTTAGAGTATCTCATCAAGTGGAAGAACTTACCCGCTGAATATTCCACATGGGAGGACAAATTTTTTATACAGAAGCATAAAAAACTACTCAAGCGTTGAGGACAACACTTTTTGAAGGAGAGAGGCATGCTAGGCCACTATACTACTAGTGTAACCCCTTATTGTTATTAGTACAACCCCCTTATTATATTGTTGTACCCATGTAGTCCCCATATTGTTACTATTGTGCCCCATAGAACCCACTATTGTTATTATTATGCCCTTACATTATTATTGTTATGTCGGCTCTAATTATATTATGACCCCTTAGACTCCTATATATAGAAAGGAGGTATTTTCATTTGTTTCATATAAGAATTGTTCATTTGTGTAATGTAAAGGAGGTTTCCCCCTCGAAGAGGATGAATTCTAAGGCGTTGATCTATCTTTTTGTGAGCTGGTTTCATAACAAGCACAAAATCTCTGTAAAACCATAGGCAAAAACCTTCTAACAAAAATTAAGAAGAATCAGTCCAATAATTCTTCCAACCATTGAGAAAGAACTTAAAAAGCTGCTTGATTCTCATATCATAGCACCTTTGAGGTATTCCGACTGGGTGGCTAACCCAGTTCTTGTCAGGAAGAAAAATGGTGAAATTAGGTTATGTGTAGACTTCTGAAATCTGAAAAAATCATTGTTAAAGGATAACTACCCATTGCCCAAAATGGATCATCTACTTCAGAAAGTTTCAGGTGCAAATAGGATTTCTATGCTAGATGGATTTTATGGTTACAACCAGATTATGGTGACTCAAGCTGACCAAGACAAAAGTGCTTTTACTACTCCCTGGGGTACATTCATGTATGGCAGGATGCCATTTGGATTGACAAATGATGGAGCCACTTTCGAGAGAGCCATGGATCTAGCATTTGTTGGTAAGACATCTGAATTCACTATCATCTATCTATATGATTTAACTATTTTCTCTGATTTCGATGAAAATCATTTAAAACACTTGAGTAAGGTTTTTAACAAGTGTAGAAAATATGGCATATCCATAAATCCAAAGAAGTATTTATTTTCCATAAAGGAAGGGAAATTACTGGGGCATATTATCTCCAAGGAAGGAGTTGTCATTGATCCAAAGAGATTTTAAGCTATTCAAACTTTGTCTTTGTCTAGAAACAAGAAGGAGATATAAGCCTTCCTTGGGAAAATTAATTTTCTCAGAAGGTTTATCTCTAATTATGTAGAGATAGTAAAAGATATAACTGATATGTTGAAGAATAACAATGAAGTGCAATGGATAGTTTTTTCCATATATGCTTTTGATCAGATCAAAAAGGCTATATCTGAAGCCCCTACATTAGCCAATCTTGATTACTCTTGCCCTTTTAGCATATTTTATCTTGCATGAGAGACAACCTTAGCAACTGTACTTTTACATAAGAATATAAATGGTGATGACCAGCCCATAGCCTTGTTTAGTAAAGTCATGAGGGATGTCGAGCTCAAATATGACATTATTGAAAAGTAAGATTATGCTTTAATCCAAACCCTCAAAGCCTTTAGAACCTATGATTTTCATTCACACATTACAACCTATGTCCTTAATCATGCTGTCAAAACTGTTTTTACCCAACCTGATACTGATGGAAGAAGAGGGAGATGGATTGCCAAATTCTTGAATTTGATCTTGAGATCAAGACCAAAAAAGCTAGTGAAAGGTCAAGGTTTGGCCAAATTTCTGGCTGAATCCAATTGCAAAGTATTGGGAATAAATTTCATTTCTGAACTTTCATCTGAGAATAATACACAAGAACCTTCTCAAAATGCAGAAGGGGAGAATCCAAAAGAACCTTCCTTAAATGTAGAAGGGGAGAATCCACAAGAACCTTAAATGCAGAAGGGGAGAATCCACAAGAACCTTCTCAAAATTTATAAGAGAAGTTAACACAAGAACCTTCTTCTTCAGATCAAATGATTCTCATTCATATAGATCAAAAATATCTACTCTCTGATTGGTTTTCTGATATTGTGTAGTTTATCAAAGATTTTCAATGTCCAACTGAACTTGACTTAAAGTAATGGAAAACCTTGAATCTCAAAGCAGTTAAATATTGTATTATCAATGCTAATCTATACTAGAAAGATCCTCTCAATATCCTTATGCTCTGTTTGACTGAAAATCAAACAGAGGGAATTATAGATCAGTTCCATGCGAGGTTTTGTGGTGGACATTATGTTGGAGAGCAACAACTTACAAAATTTTAAAAGCAGGTTTCTACTGGGCCACACTATTTAAACAATTTGGAGCAAGAGTTAGAAGTTGCACCAAATGTCAAATATTTGCAAGGAAACAAAAGCTGTCAGTATTCCCTCTTGTTCTAGTATTGGTTTAGGCACCTTTTCTACAATGGGGATTGGATTTCATAGGGGAGATTCATCCATAATAAAGTAATCAGCATATATGGATTCTAACTGCTACAAACTATTTTACCAAATGGGTAGAGGTTATACATTTTAAAAATGAAATTGATACTATTGTAATTAAATTTCTTGAGGAAAATATTCTATCAAGATTTGGATGTCCTCAACAAATTGTTACAGGCAATGCAACAACTTTTAGTAGTGTTAAAATCACTGAATTCTGTCAAAAGTATTCAATTCTGTTACATCATTCTACACCATACTATCCATAGGGTAATGGGCTAGCAGAGTCCTCCAACAAAATCTTAGTTAAGGTCATTAAGAAGACTCTTAAAGACCATAAAAGAGTTGGGACAATCATCTGATCTATGCAATTTGGGCAAACAGAGTTTGTCCCAAGAGGTCCACATGCAAGTCTCCTTTCCAATTAGTATATGGTAAGAAAGTGGTTTTCCCACTCATTTAGCTTTACCAGTTATGATATTACTTTAGGAATATTATGAAGAAATAGATGATTTTTCAAGAAGGATTAATCAAATCATTGAGCTAAATGAGAACAAGGATGAGATTCAGTGCAAGCTAAGGAAATATTAAAACAAGATGAGGGAGTTGTTTGACAGAAAGGCTAGAGAAAGAAATTTCAAGAAAGGAGACTTGGTGCTTAGAGGGATAAAAGAAGGGAAGATAAAGGCAAGCACGCAAAATTTGACAACCTCTGGTTTGGTCCATTTAGCATCACAGAAGTCAAAGGAAATAATACATTCATCCTACAGAATTTGGAAGGACAATATTCCTCGTTGCTAGTCAATGGGAAATACTTGAAACATTTTATGCAATATTATATTTTCATCCATTCATTTATCATTTGTGAATATCTAGAGAGTCCATTTTATTTTGAAAAATTGAAAGTGTGTAATTTTTTCAGCAAAGACTCCATAGCCCGAGGATAAGGCACTTGGATTTCCTTGTTCACTGCATCCCACAGGAGGAAGCAACCCCTAGTTGGAGCTGATGTTGTAACATTATTTGGTTTTGATAAAGTTATTATATTTGTCAAAAATAAATTCAAAATGTTAAGTTATGATATGGATCAAAAAGAAAAAAATAAAAAAATGTTAGGACAATTGTACATCTTATATATATCTATATCAAATAAAATGTTAGGTGTTAGTTTCCCTAAATAATGGAGGCAAAAGAAAACAAAAAAATGTTAGGGAAATAAAAGAAAATAAAAGCTTTGGTTTCAAAAAGAATAAATTCAAAGGTTGCTTGTTTAAATGCGCCACACCAGAAATGTTAAATTTTTACTAATTAATGATTAGTTTCCCTTAAAATGGCATTAATCTTTGTCATGAATATTTTAACATTTAGATTTATGTTATATGGCGCATATATTTGTTTATGCCAAAGTCACTAGTCAACAAAGCATCTTGTCGACTTTAAATAAAAAGCGCGCATCATTGAACAGTGGATTTACTTCCCACCCAGATCAACGGCGGGGAGAAACTTCACACCCCCCCTTGACCATTTCCCGTTAACGCGGGGGGGTGGCGAGGGGGATTCAAAAAGTGGTTTTAGTGGCAGATGCCTCAACCTTACGTGTCACAATTGCACAACTCCACATCCCACCCGATCAAAACCACAAACCATATGCTACCCCCTCTGAAATTTGATAATGTTTTTCTTCCACCAACGGTTCTCCATCCTGCGCTTTGACTGTTATCCCTTGACCAATCAAACACCACCACCTCACATATCTGTTGCCAAGCTGTCATACTTGTTATTTCTATTCGTTCGTTACAGCTCCGCTCCTAAAACATTAAAGCCACTATGATCATAAAACAAACCGTTAGCCAAACCCTGCATGCTATAAATAGACCTAAACCCATCTCTTTTTCCATTTCGTTTGACTCTTTACTATTGGTTGCAGGTGAAACAGTTTCCTTGCGCAAAACCTTTTTCCATTTGATCAATCTATCACCAGAGTCAAGAAGTATACCTACTATCCATTCAACAGATAATAATTTTACATCTCATTCTTCTATCTGTCAACATGGCCCCAAAAGGGAAATCTAAAAAGCAAAATACATAAGAAAGTGATGCTACCACCACCTCGGTCAATATTGACCATGTTCCCCTCACTGACTCCCTTTTCAAGATTGCATATGCCAAGTGTGATTTCGACTTCCACGAACTACACCTATGGCTCAAACAAAAATACATTGACCAACAAGATCTAATCAGATTTTGGGAATCACTGTTGCCTTTCTTCAACTTCCCAAAAACACATGATTTCCTTGACCTTATTACCTGGTGCCAAGCCAGATATGACCCCGTAAAAAGAGTAGTGGTGCCTCACAATGGAGAGGTTTAGATCACCATCTCTGTTGAAATCATTAACTAGATGCTCCTAATTCCTCAATTAGACTCTCTCATCCATTTTTCACAAGTAGCACTTATGGATATGTACCATAAGCTAAAATTTCCATAGAGAGCCCAAATGTTTGAGATCTTTTTGCTCGAGGATGTAGAATTACCAAAAAGGAATCCACCCTACCCATCTTCCATATTTCCTGAAGCCTCCAGGCATTATATTTCTCTGCTTTCCTACTTTTTAGGATATCCAGATGACTAGTTTATTGATGAACCCATCCTTGGATTCCTTTCCATCTTCAACAAAGATTAGCAACCAACATTCATGTATAATTACAGTCAATTCCTGGTTGATAATATACATGAACAATTCATGAATCTCACTACACGAGGAGTGTTTAGCTACAACTCTGTAATTGTCCACATGTTTCTTTTTTAACAGGGAGATATTTTGCCCATCAAGCTCAGCAAACAGGTTGAACAAGGAGTGAATCAATCAATGATTCATTGGACCGAAATAGTCACAACTACTTCCACAAGCTCTTCATTCTCAGATTTTATAGATACATTCATACATCCAGTGGCACAACTTCTCAATAATCAGACATAGCCAAGGATTGGAGATGAAATAAAGAGGCTTTTACACTTAAATGAGCGGAATAAAACCGATGATTGGTATTTATACCAGAACTATAGAGATAAGGGTATATGGTTGTGAGCTTGCACCATATAAGCTGCCTAAATATGTTCTTATGAGAATCTTTTCTCTGGAATATATTAGGCAGATTATCAACATGGAAAACTTGCACTTTGTGTCAAGGAAAAGGAAATCTCAGTTTGAAATCAAGTGAAAGATTGGATCATTCATTTGCAACACCAGATCAGCTAGTGTTGAGGTAGATACATTGTTAAAGAAAATGAATTTCTAGCTTAGCTTTACCTGGTCTTATGACCCTTTTGGTATATTTATGCCTTGAGAGTTAAATTAAAAATGACTCCCTATAATCATACTCCAATACCAGAAATAGAAAATTTCATGAATCAAGAGGAGTGGGCTGATGGGACACTTGCAGAGGCAGATGAACAAGTTTTATCCACCCCCAATGAACAGACTCCAGTTGCTCAGAGAAAGCAACATAAAAGCTTGAGAGAGGAGACTTTATCTGCTGAGGAGATTATGAAAGAATTCATTTTACAACAAAAGAAGCGAAAGATTGGCTTGACACCATCAATAGAAGAAAATCAACCAGTTATAATTGATTTTAGAGATCTAGAAGATTCTACATCAGCAGGAGCTAGGGTTCCAATAACTCCTCCTACAACTTCATATTCTAGAGAACCTCTAGAAATCATTCAGTCCACAGGTACCAGTTCCTCAGATGATGAAAACATCTTCTCAAAGTTCCTTGAAATTAAATAGAAGAATGAGACTTTGAAGTCTAATGTATACAACCAATTCTGGAAACAAACATCAACTTCCCAGCATAGGCTCCTTTCTGCTTTTGACAGTGAGAAAGGAAAAATGTAGATGGTATTCTTGCAAGCCCAAATCTCATTTCCTAAGTCTCCATCAGATTATAAAAAGATTTTATTTTCATTTAATTCCAATAAAATCCATCCAACTGACCAGATGGATATGCACAGACAATCCGACGAGATGTTGTTTTCCACCATGACAACTACAACTATGTCTCTTTCCAAACTTAGGACTACCCTATCCAATGTTCAATCTCAGCTCAAGATAGAAAAGGTTTCTTCATTAGCCAAAGATAACAGAGTAAATGCACTAGAGGAATTAGTGATTAAAGTAGGATATGATCCCAAATATGTTAAAGCTGCAGAGTTAGTCCTCAAAAAGAAAGATGCAGACATTGTTGCGTTAAAGAAACAATTGAAGCTGCCCTCTATAGAAGATCCTATAACAAAGGACGTAGCACAAAATGAACAAAAAAAGGAGGACATGCTCAACTTATCATCGAGAAAATTATACAACTAAAGAAAATGGAAGAGTGGGTTGAAGAGTTACTAAAGGAGAAAGAAGCAGCACAACTTGTTACGGTTCTAGTCACAACAGTCCCAATAGCGGTTGTCGGTACAAAACCTAGTTCATCATCAACAACCATTGAGTCTACATAAAAAAAAAACTGTTCCAACAAAATTATCACAAGAATTGGCCACACAGAAACAAGAAAATAAGAAGTTAGTGCCAAAATTCCAAAATTTAGAATTGCAGAAAGTCAAGAATGATACTTTATATGTAGAGGAGATGTAGAAGTTCCCCAGATTGGAACTTAAGATCAATAAGTTGGAAAGTGAGTCCCTAATGGTAGATGCCTTGGCCCAAGCCAAGGAAAATATTTAGACACACATCAGCCAATCTATGACAGATGTATGGCCATCCATACAAATAATTTTTGAACAACAAGAACTCATTACCAGATGCAGAGAAGAAATAGAAGAATAGAAAGCAACTTTGAAGACCAAGCCAATGAAAGCCACATATATGATAAAGACGTTAAATTAAAAAAGCAGAGAAGAACTGGAAGAGATAAATATTTCTAACAGAACAACTACCATCTTATAGATTAAGAAGGTCTTACAAAAGAAGAATTTGATTAACAATGTAGAAACAAAATGTCAAACCCTGGATGTTACTGTCCAAAGGTTTCATTCGAAATTTAATATTTTAAATCAGAAAGGACTACTAGGATTGGTAGCTCTAAATGATAAATTGATCAAATTAGAATATTATTGAAGAAATTGTATACTATTGCAGTGGTCAGAGCCAAGTTTGCAGGAATCAAAGAACGAATAACAGGGAAGGCCTTTATGGAAGCCTTGGAGTTTGATTTGACCATCAAGCATGAAATTAGACATATGTTCTTTAACAAGCCAACTTTCGAGAGGTACACAGAAGTGGATGAAATATTTAAAAAGATGGTGAATTTGGAAATCCCAAGTGAAGAAAGATGGGATCAATTGTGTGATACAATTGAGTGATTTCTTATCCTAACAATATGGTAGCTCATCAACTTTTTCAGGCCAGGTCATCAACAAATTCCCAAAAGATAGAGCCACCTCTTCAACAGTTTCTCGGTTCCTACAATATTGTCCTATTTTTGTAATTTTGTCCTATTTTGGTATGCTGTTCCAACAGATTGTAGATCTTTTTCAAATTTTGTATAAATAACTCCTTCTTTGAGATATTATGAGTTGAACCCTTGAAAAAGATATCAAGTATATTTGTACTAAGCTGGAGCATTTTTTGGAATCATAAAGGATTCTGGATATATATCATATGGTATGTTTCTTTAGTGAGTTCTATTTCATATTATTCATTCATTATGTTTTCCTCATATAAATTAAGTCTTTTACCGTAATCTAGGCAAAATCTAACTGAGTTTCAGTCTTATTTTGAATCCCCAACGAATTTGTGTTTATAATAAGAGAATAATTTACAGAACTATTTGTTATTGTAATTTCATCTTTAATTATAAATTATCTTACCTATATGTAACAATTTAATTATATTTTGTTGATTAAGAAAACACCATTTTCTTAAATTCTTCTTATAGTTTGTTGAGTATTCAACTTGAATATTCAATGAATTATACTTCTTTATGCTCTACTTTTCCACCCCATTAAAATCAAATTAACTATGTGCAGTTAAAGAACAATCTTTTATTTTACTAGGAAATCTATCTGAGTTTAAAGCACTTGTTTATAAATTGTTCACTGGTCATCCAATAATTCAGAACAACAAAACAATATAGATGCTTTGGCATAACTAATTGACCTAGAGTTATCTCAAAGGACAACATGGTGATTTGATTTGGACACAAGATCATGGAGCAGTAACTCCTTGCATAATTAAATTTAATTTGTTATAAGCTTGTCTTCCCCCATGGATCATTGACCCTTAGTCCTCATGGTTGTTTGGATTTTTCCACATCAGACCTACGTTTTGCCCAGTTTTACCCCCAGACGCTTGGATAGAGGCCTATGGGAGCGTCTTGAGCCTCCCAGTCACTCCTAGCCGCTCTTTATGGGAGTGACATTGGCTTTGACCCTTGGACGCATATATGGAGGCTTATGGGAGAGTTTTGAGCCTCCTAGGTTCTCCCAACCCTTACTTATGGGAGTTTCCAGGACCTTTTTAACTGCTTTCTATGCCAACGACTGGGGATGAATTCTAGAGTGCCTTTGTCCCTAGGGGATCATTTCTATTTGTCACTTATTAGAGCAAGCCAAGACTTATCAGTTAGAAGTTTCCATGACTTCTTGTCATCTTAAGAATCCACATACATCCTCTTGGGACCTCTCTTTTGCCTATTTATATTGGATCATTTTATAGGGTCAGAGACTAATTAGAAAGATGTAGTGGGAGAGGCAGAGTTTTGGAGAGCCGAATTTCTGGGCTAGAGATCTTGAGTCTATGCTTCCATCTTGCTGCTAGTGAGAAAACTTGTGAGGTCTTTGCTACTTGTGTGTTTCTCTTCATGCTCATTTCCTATATATAGTGGGGAAACTATGTCAGATTGCGGAGAGGAAGCTTTGAGGTGAAGGTATAAGCATTTTAGTTTGTTTTTCATGATTAATGGAAACACATGTTCTTTCCCTATATGAATTTGTATTCAAAATGATATATGGTTGATTCTATTACTTTTTTATCTAACGATCTCTCGAGGAAGGTCACTTGTTGTTTATGTTTGGTTGTGATTATGTGTAGGGATCAAGATTAGGTGCAGATGAGGTAGATTGCTCAAGTGGAGTGCAAGAATCTGAATTAGACTAAAAAACCTTCCCCAACATGTGAGGAGGCCATGTGTGCTCTTATTTCTTTATAGTTTAGAACTAGATGCTTGATGCATGATTGATCATTTGGGATTGAGGATTTCTTATCTTTCTATTCATCTTTCTTTCTATGTCTGGTGATTTGATTTGGACACAAGATCACAGAGCAAAAACTCCTTGCATAATTCAATGCAATAGAAGTGGTGCTTTCAATGAAGACTAAGGGTCATTGATATATTCATACTGGAAGCAAGGAAGCATGACAGAAAAAGAAAGACCAATAGAAAGATAAGAAAGCCCTCAATCCCAAATAAGCAATCATGCATCAAGCAGTCGGTTCTAAACTATAGGGAAATAAGAGCACACCTTTCTCCTCGCAAGTTGGGGAAGGGTTTTGAGTCTAATGTAGATTACCGCACTCCACTCGATCGATCTACCTCACCTGCATCGGATCTTGATCCCTACACACAATCACAACCAAACATAGATGACAAGTTACCTTCCTCGAAAGATTGTTAGATCAAAATATAATACAATCAACCATATAGCATGTTGAATACAAATTCATACAGGGAAGGAACATTTGTTTCCATTAATCATGAAAAACATATTACAATTCTTATACCTTCGCCTCAAATCTTCCTCTATGATCTGGCAGAGTTTCCCCAATATATCCAGGAAATGAGCATGAAGAGAAACACACAAGTAGCAAAGACCTCACAAGCTCTCTCACTAGCAGCAAGATGGAAACATAGACTTAAGATCTCTAGCCCATAAATTCAGCTCTCTAAAACTATGTCTCTCCAACCCTAACTAGTTTGACCCTCTCAAATGATCTAGTATAAATAGGAAGAAGATAGGTCCTAAGAGGATGCATGTAGATGCTCAGGATGACGAGAAGTCATGGAAACTTCTAACTAATAAGTCCTGGCCAACATGAATAGTTGACAAATCAAACTATTCTCCTAGGGACTAAGGCACTCTAGAAGTCATCCCCATTTGTTGGCACAGAAAGTAGTGAAAAGATCTTGGACACTCCCATAAAGAAGGGTTGGGAGCGACTACAAGGCTCCATATGCTCCTATATGCCTCCATCCACGCGTCCAGGGGAAAATCTAGAGTCGCTTCCATAAAGAGGGGATGGGCGCGACTGGGAGGCTTCATATGCTCCCATATTCCTCTATCCAAGCATCTAGGGTAAAGCTGGAGGAAAAGTAGGTCCCCGGTCTGGAAAAATTCAAAGAGCCATGAGGACTAAGGGTCACTGATACAGGGGGTAAAATAGGCTAATAAAAAATTCCCCCTAATGTATGAAGTAAAAGGAGAAGATGTTGTCCAAGATACATTACAATAAAGCTCAGAGGTCAAAAAAGGAGTGAGGAAAAAAATCTAAGGATGTGGATTGGAAGACTCTGGAGCTGAAGTCTCATCTGTACTAATAACATCCGCGAGGCAGGCATACCCATGCTCAATCATAAGAAGATACTAAACATGGCCACCAAAACATACATTGTGGATCCATGACATGAAATGCTAGAACATGGCCACGAAAGACATACACAGTGGATTCATGTGACTTAGTAAATGAAGCATAGCCACTAACAAATACAAGGATGGATCTATGTCATAGTATACATCAGTAGGACTATGGACACATTCCAGACAAAGAAGTGTCTCAAGATAGCCCTCAAAGTATATAAATGATACATAACTCCCACGCAACCTAGGAAGGATGCCATATAAGAGTGAGATGTCCCTTACCTAGGGTCTTCGACATAACCCCGATGGTACAAATCTACTTCATGTGAATATATGAGCTAAAATCGAACATGGTAGAAACCGCTTGATTTCCAGCCAATGAGGTAAACCAATAACAGATGCGAGGGAATCCACCAATGAGGAAAATGGAACCCAAGGTACCTAATACAGTCCTTTAAGTGTGAATAGATGAGTTGATGTCACAAACGAGTGAACTCGATCAATCAATATCCAATGATGTAAACCCTTTTTTGATCGCAAGGAAGCCTGCCACTGAGGTTTGCAATCTCCAAGGTACTACCGGTTCCTAGATTGAGCTCCCGGATAATATGCTCAATTCGATAGGAGAAGATCCGGGATAATGAGCTTAAGTCGATAGGAGAATATCCGTCGAAGTAGGTCCTTAATGTATCCCCCATCAATCAACGTGGAACGCACCAGGATGATGTGATGAATGGATGAAGTCTTGAAGCGATGAAGTACAACTGTCACAGTGATGGTCGACTCAAAAATTTCAACAGACTACTGTGCAAAGTGGTCCTTTTATTACTCCTTGGTACAACCCCATAAGAATTCATGCTCTTGGGGCTTATTTTCTCTCTAGAGGTACATACCTTGGGGGGTAGCATCCATTTACCAGTGATTCTGGCCCACAATAGTCTTATGCCAAGGCAAACCATTTCTTTAACCAGCCAATGCATCATTCTACTCCTTAAATGGGTGGACTGCAAGGTTTTTCAGGGGCTTCTCCTACCTATGATCGATTTAGTCAACTCCATAATCCATTCCTATACTCTCTTTATTTATCAGACTTGGTAAAATTGACTAATGACCCCACCCATCATGATCCTTGGTGGCTACTCATGCCCGCCAAATTTCCATCGGATATTCCCAAGTTTGAAGGGAAGCCTGGGGAGAATCCGTCCTCTCACATTATCCTATAACTTATGGTTCTCATTTAATTATTTGGTGGAATATTCTATTAAAATTATCTTATTCCAACATACATTAACTGGGGATGCTGCAAAGTAGTATATCGAGTTAGATACTGCATCCTATGGTAACTTTGCCTCCCTAGCTCAAACTTTCTTGACACACTTCCAGTTTCCTACTCGGTATGATATCGACTTTAACCTCTTGTCCAACTTCAAACAAGATGATGGCACGTTAATTTTTGATCACATTCATGAGTAGAATCATCACAAGAGGTTATTGAGAACCAAGTTACCTGATGACATATTACATAAATGGTTCATTCGTTCTCTCTGACCCCAGATTTCCAAAGATGTTTCCATGTTTCGAGTTTTTACTGAGGAATAAGCCATTTTAGCTACCCAACAGATGGATATTAACTATTCACAGTCGGGTACGCTCTACAAAGTGTTTCCTAATGCCCATAGGCCTTCTATTGACCATCCAAAACCTATTCCTGTCCCACGTGATGATGGTGTGATCAAGTCTATTTCTGATTCCATGAGCCAACTGATTCTATGGGAAATTGATTATAACATCTCAAGCCCCAACAAGTGCATCTAGCTCTACTAAAGTACCCTCTCCTGATCAGTCCACGGATGTTCTAATGGTGAATTCCACTAAACCAAAGAATAACCAACAATCTGGTGGTAAAAAGAATAATAAGAGAAATAAACAAAAGAGTCAAAATGCTCAAGAATCCCAAACCAACCCTCAAAATCAGGGGGGGCACTAGTGAACGTCATCGTAATTCAAGTTCCCTTGTAAAATTTGTCAAGGTGACCACCTCACTCATGAGTTCCCTTGAATGGATGAAGTCCATAGGCTTCTTTCACCACCATCTACTCAAGAACCTGTTCTTTTGACTCATCTTTTCCCTACACAACCTCAACACTAGATGGTTGCTCAACCTCCTCTACCTTCGCAAGGGGGAAAAGAGGGGTCATATTCTCATCCCCCCCATAGTTAATGTGTATATATGCAAGGAAGATGTAAATGTGATTACACAATCTAAATCCTATGATGTTCATGAGTTGAGTTCTCTCTCTAAGGTGACACATAATCCTTTTGTCAGGGCCGCTCAACATTATAGTATTGTTGAAGACATTTCCTAGGCTCCTTGTGCCATGTCACCCTTGGAGGTCTTGTAAAGTTGTCCTCAATAAAGCAAGGCCTTGTTGTTTGCCATTGGTGGAGTCAATCTGTCTCACTCTAGTCTCATTGCCTTTAATTTCGACAAAGATGCTCCTCACGTTTCCCATCATATTGCATTTCAAATCATTGTGTTAATTTTCCACAAGAATATTCATCGCACTTTGCTGGATGAAGGCTCTTCCATGTGTGTTATGTCAATATCCTAATGGAAGGATCTTGGCTCTCCAATGCTCGCCACATCCAACACCACTTTCCAAGCCTTTGACGGTCATAACTTTGTACCTAAATGGGTTGTTCCAAAATTTTCCACTGAGTTAGGAGGGAAAATTGTATATGTTGATGTCAAAGTTGCCAACTCCTCATTAGATTACAACCTACTCCTTGGTTGTAGTTGGTTTTATGATATGACCACAGTTGTATGGTCTCTCTTCCATTTAATTTGATTTCCTCATGAAGGAAAATTTGTCACTATCAATCAACTTGCTATTGCATGCCGTCAGCCCATGTTTCCATAACGAGGAATTTTGTACCACTCGTGAGAGATCACCTTGGTCAATTTCAGAGTGTTGGAGTTGGACTCTTTAAAAGTTCCACTCTTATGGGAGTTTTTCCTCAACTCCTTCTGCCCAACATTCCTGCTACTCCTACCACTACTCACTACCATATGATCTCTTCATGCACTTGTGGACCCCATAGACCTCTTGATCCTTGGGTGGTGTCACTTGATTCTATGGAATTTTATCAAGCTAGTGAGCACATTTCGCCACTTGTTGTGGAAGAGAATGCCTCTTTGACAGTCCCGTCAGTACTTCCTGATGCTGGTCAGAAACTCCATCCCAATATGGAATATGACTAGGTTTCTTTATGCACACGATCTATCACTTTACTTGTTCCACACGACTCCCTCAATGACAAACCTCCCCGACTAGTCAGTTCGGTAGTCATGGATCTAAATATTGATTATCATAGGGAGGTTATGCATCTTTCTACTTCTAGTCTCCCCAATTTTGAACACCTAGAGCTCAAACACTTAAATATTGAATCAACCCAGGGGGGATCTCATTAGCCTTCCTTGGAAATACCACCCATGGAACGAGTCAAGTCTTGGGATTCTACTACCAAACTTGCCCATGAATTGTCCAACTCCTTTCCACTCGTTAACGAGCATCTTGTACCCCCTTTATGTCTTGATCCTCCCTTATGTCCTCAAGTTAATTTTGAGAGCATGACTATGTTAGAATGCCCTTAGCGTGGTCAACCTTTCTAGATTGTGAAGTTTGATTTCCTTTGGCATGGCCCTAAATTGGTGAGCCATATGGTCCCCTTACTGTCCATAAGTTCGCACATAGAAACCCTTGGCATGTGGTCGGCTACGGGCACCCATTAGCATGACCTATTGGATGGTTAGATCTCTTTTGGCACAGGCCAAGGGTTTCTATACGTGAAATCATGGAGGGTAGGGGGACCATATGGCTCACCAATATGTGGTCATGCCAATGGAAGTCAAACTACCCAATTCAGAAAGGTTGACCATGCTAGGGACAGTTTAACATAGTCTCATTTTCAAAATGATCTTGACAACATAAGGGAGAATTAGGACATAATGGAGGTACAAGATGCTCGTCGACAAGTGGTGAGGCAAATTCATTGGCAAGTTTAGCATTAGAAACCCAAGACTTGACTCGATCCAGGGGTGTTACTTCCAAGAAAGTTTGAGGTTGTACCCCCTGAGTCATTCCAAGATCTTGTTTACCAATCTTTACCTTTTCCAAATCAGGAATATTGGAAGCATGAAGAGGTATAATATACCTAGGATGATTAATAGGTAGATACATGACCTACAAGTTGAATTTCCATGGAGGTTTGTCATCAAGGGAGTCACGTGGAACAAGTAGAGGGGCAACCCATGTGGACAAAGGAACCTAATTATATTCCATATTGTGATGGATTTTTTGACCAGTGTCAGGAGGTAATAATGGGACTGACGAAGAGGCAATCTCTTCCACAACAAGTGGCAAAGGGTACTCACTAGCTTGATCAACTTCCATAGGAGCAGGAGGCACCACCCAAGGATCAAGAGGTTTATGGGGTCCTAAGGTGCCACAAGAGATCATATGAATATGAGTCTTAGATGAAGAGGTAGAAGGATTTGGGCTTTCTTATCTTTCGATTGGTCTTGCTTTCTTTGTCTGGAGAACTGATTTGGTCACAAGATCACAGGGCAACAACACCTTGCAAATTTAGATGCAACATAAGTGGTGCTTTCAATGAGAGTCTAGTAGGTCAAATGAGGGTGATACAAAGCAATGAAAACACGCCCAAAATAACTTTTCTAGATGACAATTGCACAACCAATCACAACACCACCAATTGTGACGAAAATGACCAAAAAAGGAAAGAGATCACCCAACAAGAAGCGACAAAAGTGAGAAAAAGAAAAAAATTCTAAAAGTAAAATGTAGATAAGGTCTAAATAGTCACTGAAAATAACTAACCAAATCTGAAAATGAGATCTAGAGGAAAAAATTCAAGCATCTAGGTTAAAACTGGAGAAAAAGTAGGTCCCAGGTCTGGAAAAATTAAAGCAACCATGAGGACTAAGGGTCATTGATCCAGGGTGGTAAAATAGTTTGATAGAAATGAGACTTTGTCCTATCAGAGATCATTTTGTAATTGATGAATCTTCTTAAAGTAATTCTGAAACTTTCAGCGTTCTACAACTGGGTTTTGAGGATTCTCAGATCATCTGATGCAAAATATGGGTCATATTAAAGAAGGACTAAAACTTTTTTTGCCCAGCCTTGAGACTTCAACAATAAGGAAAATCACTGACTAGGGTTTCTACTGTTGGGAACCAAATAACCCTAGAAAATGTCTTGAAATGGATGGCTTCTATTAGGGCTGATCTTTCACCCAATCTCTGATACCGTGTTGTTTTCATAGGGTATTTTATTGTGATAATTACTTCTAATTAATTTAATTCATTTACACATTTTCATCCATTATTTCATGATTAATCAATTACTCAAAATACATCAAAAATATAACATATATGGAAGTAGGATCACAAAGAGGCAATCACACAAGGAACACAATAATTCACCTTGGGAAAACCCACATGAGGAAAAACCAAACAACCATTTCAATAGAGAAATTATTCATTTCAACAAGGATACACATAGACATTCTATTCATATACAAGGTCAAACTGACCATCAAAGAATACATGGTCAAACCTATTCCATCCTCCTAGTTAATTAATAAGTATGCCCATCAAAAATCCAAGTCAAAGACTTCCATAATTAGCTCTTTGTCAACTTTGTCAAGTTCTACAACAAAGGTATAAAATCCGACCTCTTTCTTCCGTAGAAGTTTGGTCTCACGGATAGACTCCACAAAAATTTTAGTCCCCTCTTCTTTGCCTCAGCATGCCTAATAAATTTTGGTGGTTTGCCTTAAAAAATTCTTTGGTATGCTTTATATTAATTCGGTCTATCATATTGCCTCAAGTTAGTTTTCTTACCTCAAATTAGCTTGCCTTAGAAGGTCCAAACTTGTATTCAACATGTGATTTGAATTGTTGCCAAATGTTTAGGAATAAGTGGTCTTTATATAGCCTTATGCCTAGCCGAATAGGTGCCATTACGATTGGGCCAACTTGACTAGGAGGAGGTTGACTTCATCTTTTGGAGCCATTTGTTTTTATAATTTTTTTTTTTTTTTTTCTCTTTTACAACTGACATGAAGAACATGTCCTTTAACATCTTTATTTTTGTCTCTAGCATGAATAACATGCTTACAAATACATAAAGGGATAAAATGTACATTATGAAGACCAACCATAGTTACAAAATTCAGCACATGGATGCTTCATGTAATGGTGCATTGGACATTTCAACATACTATTCAAAAGCTCATTAAGCCAAGGCATCAATTTAATCCATATATTGTTGAATGTTGTGTGAATTATCTCATGATGTTTGAATGGTCTGTGACTATTTTTCTATGTGTTAACTTAATGAACTCTTTTATTAATATAAACACACATATTACTTGAATTTGTATATTATTTAGGTTTTCAACATTGTTTTTGATTGAGAACTAATTCACAATCAATAAACAAATGTTTTCCTTCATCCATGTATCTTAATCGAAGTACACTTACATTCTTCCTTCGAATATTCATCTTGCTTTATTTAGTTGTTATTATGTCTTTTGTATCTTACTTGTATAGTGTTTGATAGAGCTATTTTAACTTCTATTTTGTCAAAAGTTATATTGGTTTTCTCATGCATTTGTCATATTTTCTAAAACAAACTTCAAATGACATGATGGCAATTGGGCCCACGTTCCAGATGAGACTCCTATCCCAAACAATGTAAGGTATAATTGGGAATTTTCACTGGGGAGATCCCCTTACCATTGGTGGAACAATTTTGGCTTGTCAATAGGTCCATATCGGAGACCTTTTAACCCTCAGATCAAACAAATGGGTCAAAGAGGAGAAGAACCTCCTATCCAACCTCCTTTGCATAATAATGCAAATATGTTGGAGGAGTATGATGACGAAATAACTAGCCAAGAGATGATACCAGACTAAGAGGATTATCCCACAATTAATTATCTTGGTCAAGGTCAAGATCAATATATGAAAATTATAATCACATGATCATGTTCATTGTTTTGATGAAGAAATTTTGAATCCTCAACTCTATTGTTTCGCTGTAATTTTGGAGACCCAAATGAAAAAAAAAAATTATTTGCGACCAAGAAAAGAGAATAATAAAATAGAAACATCTAACCTCAAAGAAGATCTAACGAAAAAAATTATTAAAGAAAATAAAATTGATGGAAAAAGGGGATTCCCCAAGAAGTAGACAAAGAAGAAAATGTATCAAGGAATTCCCAAAATTTTGACCTACAAAATGAATTGACCAAAGTTAAAATCCATGTCCCATTTACCAAGATTGTTAAAATACCCACATATAAGCAAGAAATAGAAAAAATTATACAAAAAGCTACTAATCATAATCATACAGATGACATCCTTATTACTACACAATTAATATTCAAGAAGACTCCCCCAAAATTAGTATTGGACCTCGCATAGAAAAATAAGAAAATTTAGTACCTCCCTTTTATATCAGTCTAAAGATACATGATGTGACACTTCACAATTGCAATTTAGACACAGGTACATCAAATAATTTGATGCCTAAGGAAATAATGGATGCCTGACTTCCACCTTTTTCAGCTTCGAAGGAGAGTTTTATGAGCAGACTTGTGGTGTTGCTATGGGCTCCCCCTTATCCCCAATCGTTGCGAATCTCTTTATGGAGGATTTTGAGTCCAAAGCTTTGGCCTCCTCTCGTCTCTTACCAAAGCTATGGAAAAGATTCGTGGATGACACAGGTGTTGTTTGGTCTCATGGCCCTGATAATTTAGATCTGTTCTTCGGTCATCTTAATAATCAGTCTGCCGCCATAAAATTCACCATGGAAAAGGAAGTCGATGGATCTCTTCCGTTCCTGGATGTTCTCATCTCGAAGAATGAGGATGGTTCCTTCTCTCACCAGGTTTTTCGGAAGAAAACGCATACGGATCAATATTTGCATGCTTCCTCCCATCATTTCCCGGCTCAGAAGTTAGGGGTTCTCAGCACGCTTGCTACCCGTGCTGTAAGAATTTCCGATGAAAAGAGCTTGGAAAAGGAGAAGGCCCATCTCCTTGATGTCTTTGTGAAAAATGGTTACAGTAGACACCTAGGACAAAAAGCCTTCCTCAGAGCTCGGAAAGAGCCTTCAGTTCCTAAAGATCCGAATGATCGGGTCACAGGGTTCACCTGCCTTACATCCAAGGAACCACTGAC
>APFE030590132.1:0-11583 GCA_000404065.3 Pinus taeda | reverse complement strand
TGGAGTAGTCTACCGAGGCTGTAGAATGGCCCGGTTTCCGTCGCCGGCCGGAAAATCGTCCGGCAACGGCTACCGGAAAATCTCTCCACCTCCGCCACCCTCCCAACCCCGCCGATCCGCCACTCTTCTGACATATTCCCGATTTGAACAACTGACAGAAAATCCGGCGCGCTGACATCCCAGATTTTTCGGATCCCGATCGTTGAGTTGGGATCGACTACACCCAAAACCGCAGAACTTTCACTCGACCCTGCTCAGACCCGCGACCCGCTCTCGCACAACAGCGCCCCCGCTCTACAGCCTGAATCTGTTTCTGAACAGCTTTGGACATCTGAACCTGCATTGCACGGACTCGAGCTTGCACGCATTCTACAGCCTCGGTATGTTCAAACCCTGAGCTTCACCATTTCATGTTCAAACCTAGAAACATTTCGTGAGTACTGTAAAATTCAATCGCAAACGTGAGTACCAGAAAACCCCTGAAGGCAGCCTGGATTACAATTGCGGCATGCTCTTCATTGGAAACTTCTTCCTGTAATTTTGTGACTAAAAACAGAGGCTATCGATCGCTAGGCTGCCGACAACCTGGCCATAGGTTCGAAACGCCCAACCAATCGGATTTCTTCAGCCCACGCGGAGAATAAGGCTCTGATTTAATCTCCTTAGTCTGCAACACAGGCCGATCCCCGCTAGTGCAATTTCAGAATTGCAGGTATCTTTGCCTCGTGGACAAAGGACGAGGCACTTGAGACCTCCAAATGGTGAACTCAACGGCATCCAAACCAAAAATATCGTATTACAAGCTTCCACGCTCATAATTCATTCAGGGCAATTTGCTCCATAAGTACCGCAATGGCCTTCCAGCCCAAGAAAACAACTTCGATTAGCATATCCAATTTCGGTAACCATGTTGTAAGTCCATAGTATATCTGTCCATTTATAATCTCATGCCAACCTAACTTGGATTCCATGAGTGCGTTGTGCACAACAAGGTTGATCAGGTCCTGCAATCCCCAAACCCTTCGCCAGCGTTTTCCTACTCACGAAATTCTTGTTTTTCTGATAATTACTTTAAAAGATCCTGTAAAGCATTTTCTGTAATCGGCTTATGGGAGAAGCAACACATATCTCTTTCCAAACAATAGATCAATTGGCTTTACCACAGTAGTTTCAGACTGCAGGTCAGATTCAATTAGGGCGGATTCAAACACATCTTCATGAACACAAAGTTCTGTTTCCAACTTTTCTTTGGGATCTTGGTCATCTTCACTGCCATCCTCAGGATTATAACAGGAAAGCCATGGGATGTTTCTTCCTTGGGTTTTAACAAAACTTATAACTCCATTTAGATTATTTGTACATCTATTTTCACTTTTTTATGACTTTCATGTTAAAGCTAATAGGATGGTAATTCATATTTTTCAAAATGTTTCAGCATGGATGGTAATCAATGGAGGCATTGAATAACATAGTTCCCTGTGAAAATTCAATCGCCAATTTGTCTGCTAATTCCCTGAATATGCATTCTAGCCTCTTATACTATGGATTATTTGGCCAAATCAATGAAGGCATGATTAGCATATCACCACTAGCTTGGATTAATCCTTTTGTTATATGACCAGTAGCTTGTAAAGCCGGTAGTCAATTAAATATAGAAGCTGAAATAAAATTTCCACTACAGCAGAACGCCTTTAGATATTTATGAATGGAGGGAAGGCGATAGCGAAGCATATAGGTTGAATGATGCAACTACAAGCTGTGGTGGTTAGAGTGCACAGTAATAAAAGGAAGTAAAATAGATGTGGCACAACAATGCAATGGAAGCATTACAGGAGCATTGTCCTCATTACATGAACAGTTTAGAGATAGGATCTGAACTTCTACATTCAAAACAAATACTGCACACATGGGGTTGGTCTTTCTTATCCTAACGATACTCTGTTCTTTGATGTCCTACTCCGAACTTGAAGATTGGGATCACAATTCCCTTGCCATTTTACATGGTCCCACAGCCTTTTATCACAGGACCCACGAGTCCATAGACTCTTCTCGCGATCCCAGATCCATCAAACACTAGCCATGATATTAGGGAATGGTTTTGGATTATCTTTACTCATTCTAGAATCCAAACCATCTTCCTGTCAGTCCTATGATCCTTTGCCCTCGCCTTCTGTCCCTGCTAAAATCAATTCAAAATTCTTTTATACCTTCAGGTACTTGTCCCATGTTCAGTAATTCTTGGCTATCGTAGTTCACTGTGTCAACAATAGATTTAGGAAAGCGTATTTCCATCCACATTTCCTTTCCGTGTAATAAGAGGCAGCCGTAACTGGCCACTACTTTGCAAATGATTTGCTTCAAAATGAAGAGAGATCATGTCTTTCCTCCGAACTTTATTGCGACCTGTGGTAAATAGCTGAGATTGGATGAAGTCAAGATCTCCAGCAAACCTCGATATTGAACACCTAATGGACAATGACGACTTCAATATGTCAAGTACTCTCCTGGCTAAAACTGAACAAAACATGCTCAAATGGAACTATTTTTTGTTGATGTGGGATTTTTTGTGTTCTCTTTTCATTGTTCTGTAGGATAAATCATATTTAAAAAGCTAGTGTTTCCCGAGTTGCAAATATTTTAAATGGTTTATATTTTTAGTAAACATATTGCTTCTGCATTCCTAATTTGGTTGCTTTTGTATTGTCAATGAGAATAAATTACTCAATGAATATAATCATTTATAGAGATATATTTATGGTTAAATTTTACCATGAGATGCTTTATAGAGTTATATTTATGTTATAGTTGTTTCTATATTGATTACTGTATTTAGGTAAAGTTATGGTGTGATTGTCCATTCTGGCCTGATAATGGGATGTACCATCTCAAAGATTGTAGTGTCTGTAAGTGTCCAAAACATGAGTTCCCTGAGAATTTTAAAGGACCAAGTGGACAACTTCCTGTTGATGACTTAAAATTCCAAGAGGGAAACCCAAGCTATGGTTGACCGAATGCTTGATAAAATGGCTTTCAGGGGCTGGATGGAAATAGACAATCCCTGGACATATGATGATGACACAGACAACTGTGAGTTTTCTTTTTTTTAGGAGTCCGGGGGTGATGATATATATGTGAGTGCTGAATTTCTCCATGTGGTGATAGTGGTCACTGTCGCAAAACTTGCCCTACAATAAATCTCACCAGCTCACCTCAAATTGCCCTCATCTAATGCTACTCTTATGACAATATCAAATGAGCTGTGTGCAACGAATATATGTGGCTTCAACTGCATATCTTTATTGAAACAACAACAAAGATTATGCAACTAGGAAGCTTATTTGGCTTTGAAAGCCAAGGATAACTTGTATGCCATACAAATAAGATGTGGCTGTGAAATGTAGAATATACCTTTCCTGTAATCTTTGAACTGTTCAAATATATTTTTCACTTCCATGTTATGGTGAAACTTGTATAGTTCACTTCCGACATAATTATGAAAAAATCATAATCCTTGGCAAGCACTCCGAGCAGTGAGACGAGTATATGTCATTGATAAACTGTTATAAATTTCTTACATAAAACAAAACTTGGAAAGAGAATGCCAATTGGAAATAAGTAGAATAGTTTACTTTCAAATATGGCCAAGATTTCCTAAACACAATATTATATTAGATGGAATCAGCAGGCTTACATTATGTGGGAATTAGGAATGCAGAAGCAATATCTTTACTAAAAATATAAACCATTTAAAATATTTGCAACTCGGGAAACACTAGCTTTTTAAATATGATTTATCCTACAGAACAATGAAAAAGAGAACACAAAAAATCCCACATCAATGTAAGCCTGTTGATTCCTTTTGTGTTCTCTTTTCATTGCTGGGTTCTTGAAATCTATGATGGCCTGTAACTTGAGTATCTGGATCACACTGATTAGAACACCTGGTTTCCTGTTATCTTAAATTCAATGCCATGGCACTAATTTCTCTGTTTGCTTAGTCTTCAGTATTTCACGATGAACAACATGCAGTAGGTTAGAGAAACCCAGCATCTTGTGTTTATGGTTAACTTTTATGTAGTATGCTTGCTTTATTTTCTATTCGAAACACAATTATGGAATTGAAACCTAGATCACAAGGATCAAGTTCTTCGAGGGTTCCCTTACCCTAATGGGTACATTGTCCTAGTAGTATTGAGCCCCTAACTGCCAAAAAAGAGCTATAACAGAAATTGAGTTCTCCTCAAGCTTGATGCCTCCTCTGCACCTACAAAGGTTTTTATAGTTGGAATACAAAGATAATATTCGTAAAATTACTTCACATACCCTTCGTTGCAAGAGTCCCCGATTGACTACACCAATAAACCCTTGGAATGAAAGAATTGCAAATTATGCAGTGAAAATAATGTTGAAGGTGACAGATACACAGTCCCGCAATGCATATGATTTACAGAACAAAGAAAGATAGCTAAAAACAGTACACATGACGGCATTCACTTCCAGCAGATTACTTCATTGGATTACAAAATTTAATAATAACTGAGTTGATAGATCAGAATGACTGCTAAAGTTTACTGTATTTTTCTTTGATAGAACTTATAGGGTATGAATGGACTATAAGTGGGGAGAAAATTATTTGTCAGGAATGATGTGAAACGTCACATTTGGGGATGGTGTTAGCAGGTTCCCCTTTCCCAGCCAAAAACCTACTTTAGCTTGGGTCAGGGTGACAAAGTGGTAATCTGCCAGCAAGTTGGTTCAGATTCCCCAGCCAAAAACCCAGCCAATAACTAACCTGGATAAATTTTAATTTTTAATATGCAGTTCTAACTTCTAAGTAATTAGTGGGATAATAACTACCTCTGTAATTAGTGGGATAATAACTACCTGTGTAAATTTGGGAAGCATCTGACTAGATTGAGGGTAGTCATTGAAGATGATACTCTGAAGATCTTAGATAGGAAGACTTCTGAAGATCTTGCAAAGGAGGAGCACCAAAACAATATAAAAGCTGCTTAAAGTCAGTGAAGCTGTCAGGGCTGGAGTAGTCCAGCTCAGATAAAGGATGGATTTGATCTAGAGAGAGCATTTTAATACGCAAAGTTCTGTTGCCTTGTGTCAAAATTCAACATGTTCTGGGAAGAATACCTAGATTATAAGATCATAATAGAGAATCACACTGTAATAGCAAGGAAATCTAAGGTAATTCATTGCATAGTTTTGGTCATATTCCAGTTTGCATGAACAGTAGTAGTGAAAATCTTATATTTAAATGCAGAAGTTGCACCTTATATGTGAATATTAGAATTTTACTTGGGGAATTTGGAAGAAGAATTCTAGGACGGTACTAGAGCTAGTTTACCAGAAATAAACAATTGGAATTACTCGATGCTAAAAATTTTAAGAGATATTTCTTTAACGAGTGTGAGAGATAGAGTAAATGACGCTTTCTTTCTTTCATGGTTAAAAGTGTCTTGCATAACAACTTATGAAGGAATGGAATCCAAGATTTAAACAATTTGAGAAAACTTTGGTGGTCTAAACTGGGATCAAATTAGCAAAAATAATAATTAAAATGGGAAAATATTCGAGCCTACATTGCCAGTTGCTCTAGAAATACCAGATGAACTCGATAGCAGGTCCAGGAGAGGATAATAAGCATGATTTGGAAGCTTAAAATTCTGAAAAAATATATGCTCCAGAGCAGGAATAGATTCAGTCAGATGCAAATTAGTCTTGGGGCAATAAATATGCTTCATTGAAAGCAGAGATATTTTGCACAACCTTATGGTGACATGGGATGTTGAATAAGTGAGATCCATGGGATGTTTCTTCCTTGGGTTTTAACAAAACTTACAACTCCATTGATAGATTATTTGTACAGCTATTTTTTTTTTTTTTTTCGACTTTCATGTTAAAGCTAATAGGATGGTCATTCATATTTATATATATGTTGAATAGCTTGCTAAGATTGAAATTTTTGTTTTGATGTCCTTGCATATTGTTTGACCAGATTAGTTCAAAATGGGCAAGCGAAAGAAATGGCAATATATCATGGATCTTGAGGTGCAAGACCTCAAAGGCAAAATGACTTTCTCTAGTAAAGACTTGGTTTGGGCAGAAATAAATACAAAAAGCAATGGTATTGATCGTGTTGCTATAATCCCGTTACGACGAGTTGCTGACTTTATCAAAGGACAGGAAGAAAATCCTATTGCTCCATGTAAATTCATACGAAAAATAAAGGGTAAACCAAAAGAAAGATCTACTGCTGCATTGCAATATGATATGTGAGTATTTAAAATATATATTGTTTAGATATTTGAAACCATGGTTATCTTTCTTTGTATGTACTAACAATTTAAATTTTTGGTTTAGTTATCATTGTTCATTTGGCCCAGAGGACAAAAGAGGAAATCTTTCAGCTAAACGAAGGACCTCATTTGTGCAGAAGAGGGTTGCCAATGCCACTTTATTGTGAAAGTTATGCATGAAATTCCTGATAGAGCAATATTAACTTTCAATATATATGAACATGAAGATGGGGAAGGTTGGGCTTGTCATGGTCAAGGTGACACTTCAGGTGAGACCAGGGCCTTGCTTAGGCCAAAGCTTTCGAGGGACATTGTTGGATATGTAGAGAGTTGTTTCTTTTTGGGAGTGCCTATTGATGTAGTGTATAGAACACACATTAAGAGACATGTTGACATCGATGTGGCAGCTCGAGATAGAGATTTCTTCTTATGCAGGAAAGATATTGTAAACATTTATAATAGGTTGGCGAAGGGAAATTATCAACTTCACAAAAAGGATGAAATGAGTGTAAACCTTTGGTATCAAAAGCATTGGGAAGATTTTTTCTTTTACCAAAAGCCCAATGGTGTGGAGGTCCCTTTTATAATAGGGATTCAAACAAAGTGGATGTTGGAGACAATGGTCAAGCTATCGCACAATAGCTTAATAGCCATGGATTCAACATTTAACACAAACAAATATGGGGTAAGTCATATGCCAATGATTTATTGAATATATTTATTTAAGTTGTATCCATTGTAAATGATTAATAACTTGTATTTGAATTTATGTAATGTTGAAAATGACAGTATCAATTGTATACACTCGTGGCATTTGATGAACAACAAAGCGGGGTGCCTGTTGCATGGGTCGTTGCATCACGAAACACATCAGATGATATTGCAATATGGCTGGAGCAGCTCATGCGCAAGTGTTTCCAAACCCGTCCTGATTGGAAAGTCAATGCTTTCATGGTTGATGATGCACTGGCTGAAATCAGTGCCTTGAGGTAACTTAACATTGTCATGATATAACCAAACTTGCATTTTTTTTTTTTAAATACCACACTAAAATGCATTGAATATGGCAGGAGGATCACAGGTTGTGATGTGATCTTATTCGTTTGGCATGTACGGAGTGCTTGGTTGAAAAATGTCAATCGGTTGGCCACTAGTTCCATAAAAGCCAAAGAGATGTTCAGTGAGTTAGGTTTCATCATGAAACACACTCTCAATTATGAAGTGGAAGATGCAATCAATCAATTTTTTATCAAGTTTGCAGATGAAGAGAAGTTCTTAGACTATTTCAACAAGAATTGGGTCACTGGAGATAAGATTCGTAAGTAAACATTTTTTCATACTATATGCATTTTTTCCTTTTATAAAGGTGATATAGTGAGACTGACATCGTTCTATTTGCAATTAGGTATGTGGGTGAAAGGTTTTCGGGAGTTTCCTCATGCAAATCAGGAGACCAATAATGCTGTTGAGTCATACCATTGTTACCTAAAAACAACATTTCTATCTGACAGAAGGAAAAAATGTGCCCGGAGGATGGATTGGTTATTGCATATGCTACTAACAATAGTTGAACCTTGTTATCGGTTCAAGGAAATCTTAAAAGAAGAAGGATTTCTAAACAACTACAAGAGATAAAAGCAGCTAGAATCATCAGTGGAACGAGCAAGAAAAATTATGGATATTGATTGTTGTCCTCATGAGAACATAACCCGTGCTTATTGGGTGAGAAGTCAGACAGATCGAGATAAAAAATACCTTGTCACTTGGTATCGTAAGGATTTTATAACGTGTTAATGTCCATGGTCTATCTGTGGAAACATTTGCAAGCATGCCATAAAAGTTAATTGGTTGTATTTCCAATCGGATAATTCAAATCCATTGATTCATCAACATGCAGAGGATAACATATGCAATGACCCACCTGAGATCAATATAGAGCCTCAAAACCATGATGAAGATGTCGATGCTACTCTTATGGCCACAAATGTTGTTCATGAAGATGCCGAGGCACTTCATTTGGCAAGGGAGGAGTTGTTTAGCTATACACATCTCATTTTAGATAATCCTCCTACTACTTTGGCGAGGACAATCCAGTTGACTGATATGCTTAAAAAAATGTTGGATGAATTCAATAATTTGCAGGTTACTGATTTTGACTTCACACCTGGATTGGAATCTCTTGATCCATCTTTGAAGAGGAAGAAGAGTTTCCTTAGCCCCACAAAGCAAAGAAGAAGCAGTAGAAAAAACAATGGTTTGGAAATTGATTTAAATGTTGATCCATCAGAATATGAACCATTTGAGTTTTGATACCTCGATAAGCGAGGACGTCATCGATCAAATAATTCCGTCTCTATGGTTCCAGGTTAGTTTCATGTGTTGAATATAGTCATGATTTTAGATTTAACTATTTAATCATCACTATTCTTTAACATGTGGTATGTT
This sequence comes from Pinus taeda, assembly GCA_000404065.3. Taxonomy (NCBI): domain Eukaryota; kingdom Viridiplantae; phylum Streptophyta; class Pinopsida; order Pinales; family Pinaceae; genus Pinus; species Pinus taeda. The sequence continues at coordinate 2,827 of APFE030590132.1, read as the reverse complement.
TATTTTTATAGCAATGCAACAATCCCCAACCATGGCAATAACCCAAGACCAAAGGGAGATGCAAGACCATCCAACCTTACTTGCCATGCCAGGTACATTTGACACTCTTTCATTGTGTGTGTACATATACCTTGATGCTCTAGAAAATTTCTTTGTGATAACGTTTGACATTTTTCTAGGTAACTATCGAATAAGTGGAGAAGCATCATCTTCTACCATGACTGATCATCTAGAGAAGGATTTCAACTCTAGTGGGAATCAATGAGGTATGCACAAAGAATAGATAAGCTAGGTTATTATGGCGTCATCAGGTGGCCCTTTATCATATGATAAGTATATTTATGTTTTCCCATTGTTATGTTGTTGTAAAAATACCTTTTTCATAATCTGTTCATGGACACAAATCAAACCCCTTATTTGGAATTTTGAGGTTTGATTTGGTATTTTTGAAGAAGATTACAAACTTGCCCATGCCCAGGTCTGATACCACTTGAAAGCTTGGTATTGCATATTCAAGTGTCAATGTTTGATACATTGGATGCTTGTGTGAATTTATTATCTTTCCATCATGGATCTGCATATCATGTCTTTGTTTAGATGGACATAATGAATCACTTCAAGAGGCTATAGTTTCTTTTTTCTCCTTGTAAACAAATAAGCCCTTACATCCATACCAACCAATACATTATGCATCCTGCCATACTCTATAACCTTCAATGCTTACATAAATACAAGTTTGTAGTTTTATAAAGTACACAAATAAAAAATATGTCCATACCAACCAACACATTTGTCTCCTTTACATAAGAAATCATGGTGTTGTCCATGCTTTTGATGCCTTCCTTATGTCATTTGTGTTGTACATGATCCCTCCTCTTGTCAATTAATGACCTGAACCACTAACTTGACACTGCTTCATTGTGCACTATGACATTTTTATCTAACTTCTTCGGAAAATGAGGAACTGATGTGAGTGTCCACGTTTGTGGAGCCCAATATTAGTATCTTCTGGGAAGGGCTTTAATTATCATTGACTGCTGGGGTGGACTTTTGTTTTTTGGTTTCTCTAGTTTCTATCTGTGCAGGCAGTACTATTTCTGAGTTTATAAACTGAAAGACTGTTTTAAGTGTGGTAGCTTTAATTTCTCTTCTTTTACACTTTTCATTTAATTCACAATAACAAAATTAGCAGGAGAATCTGGTACACAAATCACTTACTTTTATGCATTTAATTCATTTAATGCATGCTCTATCCAATGTCGAATAGGGTTGATATAATCAGCACCTCCAATATATGAATTACCTACTCATTACCATGTATTACTTGATGAGAATAGTTTTACTGTGGATGATCTTCAGATTTTGGTCCATGCATTATCTTATGTGTAAGAAACAATGCTTGATGGTTTTATTTTGATGTTACAACCCAATTCTATTGAGGTTTTGACTCTAACTGTGTATTTGTTTGGTTGCAGGTATCAAAGGAGTACAACGGCAATATCTTCAGGTAGGGTGTTAATCTTTAAAGGACTGTAATTTGTTTCTCCTTTACAATGGAAATGCCAGTAGTTAAATTTATATCTGGTCTGATTATTATGTGTTTGATGATGTGCAGTTGCCCCAATAAATTATGCACATTTAGCTGCAACCCACATGAGCTTAATGAAACAGCTTCCCGATCAGGAAGAGCTGAAGGGTCAACTGCATCTGGAGGAGCACATGTCCCTGAGCTCCCTGCTCTGCACCAAAAATTTTGCCACACAATGTTCTTCTGCTGAATCTTACAGAATTTTTTCTTCCCTCCATTCATGCATTTAATTCATTTAAACAACAATACTCTGATGAAATTGTCAGCATAACTGAAATTATAATTGCATCTATGTATGCTTTTATAATCCAGTCTCTCCAACCGTCCCAAAACCTTGGGATGTGAAATCTGATTTCTCCGCTTGCACATCACTAATGATACATGAACAATAAATTTTGATGTATGTAAGGTGAATCTTACTAGATTGATCAATTGTTGTGTGAGAATTCTTGGATGATGATTTGTTATTTTTGAACAAGTGCCATAAATAATGCAAGAAAAATGTGCATGTCCACATGTTTGTCTTTAAATTACTTTCAACAATGTTCATAATTGAAATGTGATGGTGATAATAAAATTGTTGTTGTTGTTTATGTTCATCAAATACGTTGTCTCTTCCTCTCAGCACGAGGAATGCCTGAGGTTGTGTCGGCAGTTCGGACATCTTCCAATACTTAATTTCCTTTCTTTGCTGTGAGAGATTATTTATAGAAGAGTTTACTAATCTGTGGTATACAATAAAGAGATCAGACCAAACTTAATGTTGAATACCTGACCTTGATAGATAAATAAGGCCGAGAAAAACGCTGAAAGGGGTTCTTTTAAGACGAAATCCAAAGTACAACAGTGAATCAAAACCCTCTTTACTCCACTGCAGATTACAGAGATATGCAAAACCCTCTTTACTGCACTGCAGATTACAGAGATATACTCCCTTAAAAGCACAAGAACCCTCCCTCAGATTACAGAGGCATACTCCCTCAAAAGCACAAGAACCCTCCCTCTTTACTGTACTGCACATTACAGGGTTATACTCCCTCAAAACTATAATAACCCTCCCTCTATAGTGTAGTGCAGATTAAAGAGGTATATTTCTTTAAAAAACATTAAAAAAAAATGTGTTTGCAAAACCCTTTGATAAAATACTCGAAATGAATTTAAAAACTGTTACCATTTGGAATGGAAGTTAAATAAGAAATCTGTTTTGTGAAAGTTGCCTGTAATAAAAGCAGGGGTAAC
>APFE030590115.1:0-12645 GCA_000404065.3 Pinus taeda | reverse complement strand
ATAACAATAATATGTAAGGGCACAATAATAACAAAAGTGGGCTTCTATGGGGCACAATAGTAACAATATGGGCACTACATGGGTACATCAATATAATAAGGGGGTTGTACTAATAATAATAAGGGGTTACACTAGTAGTATAGGGGCCTAACACATTTTCACTTTTTTAGTTAGAATTGGTTCAACCTAATTTATGGTCAGGTGGTGTGTGGAAGTCCTTGACTTGGTTGGTATTATGCATCTATTATTATGTGTCATTCTTTAATGAAGGTCGATAAGAAAAAGTTTTGGTTTAATGTGTTGATTATGTGCCTGGTTTTTCATGATTTCATTTTGGTTAAATGTATGATACAAGTATGGTATATTTCTTGTTATATGAAGTGCTTTTGTTATTGATCTTTCTCATGGTTGACAAGCTTATGGGTATTTTATATGCAGGCATGTGCTAACCTGTGATTTATTACAGCTAGTATGAGAGAGAAGCAAGCCTTCTTGATGATCATCTAATAAAACTAATGAAACAAAGAACAAACTATGAATCCAAACCTATAGACATCTTGACGACCATATTTTTGTAAAAATGAATAACTTGTACGAGGCAAGTGTGAGCAATATCAGAGATTGGAAACAAAGCATGAATACTCGGGAGTCTTGTTGAAAAAGTTCTATACAGTTCTAGGCAATAGGCTTGAAAGTTGGCCATAAATCTCTGGGACAAAGTCCCTGGCCACATTTCTGAATTGGAGAATTTCAGCCATAATTGCACTGAGGATGGGTTGTGCGTGCAGCTAGAAGCCTCTGGATGCACTCATAGGTTTTCATGCATGCGGTTGTGAGTTAAATTTGGGTCAAGAATTGGTCTAGACTTAGGGAAACTGATTACCAAGGAAAGATACTCTGATGGTTGTGTGATCATGTTTCTTTGAGTGTTTGCAGTAAGTTTTGGACAAGTGGACCCCATTTCCATAATTTCATCTTGGAAGTTGGGTCATGCATAGTAAGTCTCAACTCATGTTTACCTTGGAAAGCAGGTGAAAGTGGGTAAATGTGGAGCGGGGTATTTTAGATATCAACATTTATTCTATTTGAGAAAGTCCACTCACACAGCATATAAGCTGGACCACTTAAGATACAACATAAGCATGGTTATAACATGTAGTTTCCCAATCTCATAACAACGGGAAATGACTAAAAGTGCATAAATAACAAGAGATTTTCTAGTTGCTTTAAGGCCATTAGGCATAGACACATCATACCTCCTACAATGAATTAATAAGGTTACAACCACATAGCTCAAAAAACTTATATTCACCATAAATACACTATATAGTTGGTCACCATAGTGGAGTATCTCTAAGTGTTATCACCTAAAAAATGATCACCTAGCCATTTCTAACTAGGTGGATCGAAATACAGCATGTAGGATTAATTTTACCATAGTAAAATCACTTTCACCATAGGAAATGATTTAGTAAATGACTTTTATTAAATTATTTCTATTTAAAATTAGAAAACCATGTGAGAATAATTGAATAAATCATTATTTATTTAATTTTCTCTAGAAATAATGATTAAATCATTATTTGATAATTATTCCTTGTCACAATTGACTAAATCACTTTTAAATAATTAAATAAATCATTATTTATTTATTATTCCTTGATTTTATTTTTGGAATAATTGTTAAATCACTATTTAATAATTAATTCAAATTCACACCTTTCTCAATCCTCCTGAAGTGATTAATTAATCATTTTATTTATTTATTATTTCTAAATAAATATATTTGACCATTTCAAATATCTTTTCCCTCTCCAAAAATATAATTATGCATTCCTAATGGTTAGATCTCGATTTCGTCAACATTATTTTAATATTTCCCATTTTTGAGATCAACCCAATACTTTGTTATGTCTAAGAGGGTTTTCCATTCATTCTTCACCACGAACACTATCATCGCCACCATTATCATCTCATTCCATTTGAGCTCCCACTTGAGTTCTATATTTGTCTTGGATTTTCTGTATATTGAGAGAGAGAAACAAGTCCTTGAAGCATAAGGACATCAAAGGACCCATTCCATGGAGGGGGATTTGCAAACCCATGTTGTAGATCTCCTTCACCAGGTGTTATTAATAAAAGATTAAAGCCTTGTTCTATTGGGTTATTGCATTAGATATTTCTTGCTGTTTTATGTTTTAGATTGCACATGATCTTTTTGCTGCAGGGTTTTCTTCTTTTGTGATTACATATATGAAGCGTAAACATCCACATCTTGTTTTTAGGGTCACTTGTCACAAGTGACTTTAGTGAAGTATTTTCAGTACACTTGATAATAATTTTCATACTAACACTAAGTAAAACAATAAAAAAAACCCAACCAAGGTTCAAGGATGGTTCTCTCATTCCAGGAACCTAACCTCTCTATAGAGGGTGTTTTCTCATCCCCAAGCTAAGCACCCAAGTGAATTAGTATTTCCATGAGCTCTCTTGGTCATATTAACACTAGTTAGAAGTCAGGGTATCACTAGAATAGAGGGAGAAATGTCCCATTATCCCAGCAAAGGTTTTTTGCAACGCTCTCCTTTTGAACGCATGAAAAATCCAACACTAGAACATATTACAGCAACTGATATTATTTCTCCTAACTGATAAATTAATTATTCAGTTTATTTCTACGATAACTTCGAAATAAACACACTACAACCTTCACAAATAAAATTGTGGAAAATAAATAGAACTGGAACTGAGAAAATACTAGCACACACACATAAACATAACACTGATGTTTTTGGAAAAATGTCCCCAGAAAAACCCAAGGTGGGAAAACCAATTCAGTAGATGAAGTTTTTATTTTATTATGCAGTAGTGAAAATTTGAGTACAATCTCGATGCCTGAAACTGGCAATCCATAGTAAGAAAATCTGGGCAAAATTATTGAAGGGAATTACCCTTCCTCCACAAACAATCCCGGCACAATAAACCTTCAGAAAACTTGGCCTCCTGGGCCCTGTGCATCAGCCTCTACACTACTCAGCACGATCTCTATGACTTCAAGCCTCCAACTAGTCTTTGATGAAGTCATTTTTCCTATCTGTTCTAAGAAAATTGTTTCTCTGACACTTTGTAAGCTCTGCTCGACCTCTGGAACTGAGAATAATTTTTTCCTCAGCTAAATCGAACTACCAATCTGAAGAAACTGTGTAGTCCTTTGTGTTGCCTCACTAGGAATAACTCAGCCCTCTTGTTGCTGCCTCTTCGGATCTGGAAAATCTCCTCCATACTCACTTTCCCTACCCCTCAGTAACTACTTCGATTTGTGGCTCTCTGGAAGCTAATTGTTGCTACTATGGAAATCGATCTGCCAAGAAATCAAACTTCTTGTGTTTTCAAGTGTGTTCTCCAAATTCCCATCGACTTCCTCCTATAATTCATTATTGGAGCTCCAAATGGCAAGATTAAAACTTAATTGGTGGCTAGTATCATCTTGGAATTGATCTGTGTGATTTTCTAGATGATTCTCACCTTGAATTAATTAATATTGATTAATTAGCCAGTTTTCCTAAGTTTAGACTTAGGAAACATTAAAAAAATGGTTAATAATCTAATTGGGTCACTTCTAGGTGGAATTTTGAAAACAATTTCTGGGTCTTGGAGATCTCATGTATTCTAGTCTCTCCACCAAATTTCATGGCTAGAACACATATGATGCTGCAAAAACTAACATAACTCTCCTACTTCTATACATAAGCTTCATTTTTCTCCACCAAGATTCCTCAAGCAATGGCCCCGCTTCCCTTCATGTCGTGAGGAAAACTAAACAATTATCGGTTCTCCTTTTGCCTAATCACTCCCCTCAAATACTAGCACATTTATGTTTTTTCTAATAACCACCTTCCACCCCCTCCTTGCTCCCCCTTCTTCATGTCGTTCTCTTTTGTATTGACTTCCTCAACATGTCCCACAAGATTAAGGATAGTATGGGCACGTCCCTTATCATAGGATGCCCACACTCAACTTTAATGTTTATGCTCGCAGATCATTTAATTTTCTAGGGATATGGGTAGGTAAATAAATGAAGTAGGTTGTGTTTGGATTTAAACATCACACAATCAATTCCTCCTCCTCGGCCTTTAAATCCATGTTCACTCCTCCATCTCATCCATATCTTACATTTTCCATATTATTACATAAATTATAATTCATAAGGACATTTATGAGAAGGGAAGAAAAATGGTTTTTTGACTGTTTCCATGAGAATGGATATGAAGTGATTTGTGTTTTCTTTGTGATATCATTATGATTCTCTAATATTTTATTGTTGGAGTTTTTCATGTTGAGGATTTTTTTGCTTAATTTGTGGTTGATCATAGAAGTATGGAAGAATTTTGTATTCCTCTCAACTTCTTTTAACCATTAAATATGAGACTTTTGTTTCCATAATATTTCTTCTAACTGTGATTTAAAGTAAGATCATTTTTTACTTATATCATCTCAGCAACCTTCAGATATTATGGATTGTTGTATTTCAATCATTTCTGCTTCCAATTTTTTTGTCCTTGAAAATATTTCCAAAATCTGAAATGTTCCATTCTTTTAGACGTTGCTTTAGGAGCTTGAGTATTTGTTGAAAACAAAACATGAACATGCCCTGAATCCTAGGAGATTCCTACCACCGCTTTTCAACATTTGTAAGGAGTGGTGAGCCCTAGTATTGCACCAAGAATGTTGCAACTCCTAAGGGCTCCTCAATTCAAATTATCAACCTGGGGCCCATAAAAATTTAGAGGTGACGGTGATATATGCACAATTGATAGGATTCTACTCATGCCACCCTCAGTTATGACATTAGATCAAAAGTGCTTAGAGACCATTCCTCCCACTGAATTAGAATGAAAGTTTGTTGATAAAGATACAATTGGAAACAACTTCTAGCTATGAAAGTGGAAATCTCATTGACTCAACTTGTAAATGCTAAATAATCAATTCATGGAAGGACAAAGGATAATCTACTTGCAAAAATAAAGTTATTTTATCTTGGAAAATCCATCAAACTACCAAATCTACTTGCAAAAAGGAAACTATTTTATCTTGCATAATTCATCAAACTACCAATCAGAATTGCATGTACCATCTATGTAGTTCACACTCACTTGTAAATCAGTAACCTACTTTCATCATACTTGTGATAAAGAAACTAACTCTACTATGTTTTTGCAGTTAAGAAAAGGAAGGGTTAGAGTGGCCTAGGAGCTTCCCTTGATCGTAAAATCACAGCTATGGGTCATTATTCATATAGACTAAGTCAAATTTGCAGTGGGGATCAAAACTGATGAAGGAAAGCGGTGATATAGATTTTCTACAGGTGATTGCTATAAGAGACCTATAATGCTACAGGAGGGCATTCGAGTGGCTTTTGGAGGTGGAAATGATATCTTGAGGGTATGGAGAGGTGGATTGAAGTTGAAGCAAATTGAGGGAGGTTTATTTGAGCCCCTTTCCAAGCTCATGACCTCTTAGAGGATTGTCTTACACTAGGATGAGTGCTCTCTGTGTACTAGGAAAAATGACTTATAAAACAGGGTTTTGGAACAAAATTTGGAAGTGAAAGAGAAGACAAAGGAGCTCAAGATGGAAGTGGTAAAGGTGCCTTTCCCTCTAGATCAACACATCCCTATAGTCAATCACATTCATGCATCCATTTATTATTAACAAAATTAAATAACTTATGATGGAAAAGATGAGTTGAATTTAAATAACATCTAATTTATGCCATAACACTAATCTAATCCCTAAACTAACTTCTAAGATACAAAAAGTAAATGTAAAACAGGACAACTAACACTAACCTAATTCCAAGAAATCATAAACACTTTACTTTTAGGTTGTGGTTGTGAATCCTTCCAGTCATCTCCCACAAGAGAGGTGATGTAAATGCTGCAACTAGAGGATTTTATATATTAATCTCTACTGAAATGCAAGAAACTATGAAATGCTTGGAATAAAGAAGAAACATAAGTACAAGAAGAGGGCCCTCTAAAACTAACTTAGATGCAGCTTAAAATCCAATTTCTCATTATCAAAAATTGCAGGTCTAATACATCACATAAAAGTTTAAGGTAAAAATGTCAAGCTTGAATCTCAATAGCTATAGCTAGCTAGACAAAAACTTTGAATCTTAATGAGCTCTTCTTCTAGTTTATTTATACAAAATGGAAGTTGAAGCAACTCCCTTGAAAGTAGGAGTGGTTCCCTCCTTGATCTTAAAAAAGGTGGATCTTGTCCCTCTTGGTCTTCACTTGGACTAGAAGTCACTCGGATGCCAATGAATTCAAACTAGTAAGAGAGGATATTGTGATCCCAAGCTGAGTTTAGGGAGTTAAGGAGGTGGAAAAACCCCCTAGATTCTCTCCTAGTTGTCTCCATCAAACCCCTGCATAGTAATAGCCTAAAAATATCATTTTCCTACAACTAAACCACATTAGGCCACATACTCTATGAAACACCTTTTACTCCTCTTACTAAGCATAATATAACGAAAAATGTGAATTAATGTAAGAGAAGAATACTTTTAAGGCTAGAGGATGGCATAATGATCTTCAAAATGTACCTATTGATGGGACTCATCAGGGAGTTTTGGATACCTTAACTAGAATTATTCAAACTAGAAAGGCTTGTTTTAGTGGTTATCGATCCAATCCAAAGTGAGGATGATAGATTAGTGATCTAATCCATGACAAGGGAGAATGGGTCCTTCAAGCGAGATTCCAAAAAAAATAATTATTTCATAATTAGAAAATTATCAATTCATGAAGCAACCCGTGAAGGGCCCCCTCGCTTGTTGTTCCAAGTGAAGAGGCCATTGAGGGTTTCAAGGTCAATGAGATTGGAAGCATTGATAAAATTAATCAGCAATGAGATTTCTTCCTCAAGTCTTCTAATGTCACCTTTCTTTTCATGGATAATTTTTATAAATTTGAAGTCTCCTCCTAAAATCTATAAAATTGTCCATATAAGCTTGGATACTTTATGGAGGTTCTAGATGAAGTGTTTCTTATCGATAGGGATGTTGGGCCCATATACATTTGAGATGAGACCTATTTCTATTGAACCTATCGGTTGAAAAATAACTATTAGAAATTTTGGAAATGAGAAATAATATCGTAGAGAGGCTGATGAATGATTCCATATGTTAGCTAGTCCTCTTTATGCTCCATGAGCATCAATATATGTATTCATTGTTTCCAAATCGATTTTAAGAATTTTTTGAGAGATTATGGGGAACATGTTGTTTCCTGTAATAGTAGTATGTTTAGATTTTCCTATATCAACTTATTTTTAAATAGGCTTTGCTTTGATTTTCCATCGAGACCCCTTGTGTTCCACGATATGACTTTCATGGTGATCATTGAAAAGAGGGGTGAAATATTGCATTCATGGGAGAGACCCTACCTGTGTTTACCAAATAATATCCTAGATCTTCCAATAATTGACTTGTTTTTCCTGCCTCTCTTTTTTGGCTCCTTTGGCAAACTTAGCTTGTCTTTGGGAGCATTTATTTTTACTCCATAAGAAGAATGAACAAAATCTTTGGAGGTGATGTTACCTGAGTGTTGAGCATGGCATAAGATTAGGTGTTGGTGCTTGATATTGGCTTAACTAATGATTTGGACGTGCTCCTTTGGAATAGTCATTTGATCTTTGTTTTTTCCATTCTTCTACTATGGTTTGAATATTAATGTTTTTTAACTCTATATTCATTAAGTCTTTTGTATTTGAGGGCTCTAATGTATCTTCTTCCATTTCTAACTTATCTTGTGTATATTTATTGGTTGGATATTGTTTTGCAAGTTCTTATGACAAAGGCTCTTATTCATTCTCGTTTATTTTTTTATGCTTTTATCCTCCACTTATTTCTTCACCTAGGATGTTTTGGAAGACTGTACATCTATTTTTATTCTATTCGACCATTGAAACTAGATACCAAGGGATTTTATTTGTTATTTTATTTTTTTTTGTTATTTTGGCAAAAACCATCTTGATCCATAGTTTGATTCACTAGAGTGGCTGGGTAAATTTGATTAACCGAGCAATCTTTGAATAGGTGGTTGTTCTCATAACATTTGCAACATCGAAATGGGATTTGCTCGTAGTTGATTGGTTGTTCCCATATTCCATCTTCGTTGCTTAGTTGGATGTTAGCTAGAAAGGGGTGGGAAATATCAATATAAGCACAAAGGAACACATACAATTTGTAACGACCTTGCTTGGTCGTATCTAAGATCATAACAAACCATCTAAAGAGATTTCCAATGATTTTTAATATTTTTGGATCCCAAAAGTCCTGAGGCAAGGAATAAAATCAAATACATATTGAAGCGTAGGAGAAATCTTCTTTATCCAGGTTAAATCTTTGAACTCGGGGCTTCATAAAGAGCGCAACATAATTCATGAAGTAGGGGTTGTCTTGGAATATTTGGTTTATGTCTTCGATATTATTGAAGATGGCCATGACAAATCCCTTAGGTTGAATTTAAGATCCAGATCACCGTTTTGAGTCCAGTTATTTATTATCTAGCTAAGAAGGGTTCCTTATGAGGGCCATAAACCCATGAATTTGGAAATAACTGCATGTGCCCACATGAATTCTACTTTTACACCAATCTTCTCAGTGGAATTTATAGCAAGGGTGATTTTGATGTGTGATGGAGGCAAGGACCACTGGTCTTCAATATTTTCATTTTCATATTAGAGGAATTTGTAGTTGCTTGAATGTTGCTCACAGGTAAGGCACTACTTGTATCTTGAGTCAAAGAGCCTTTGGAATTATTGAGATTACTTGGTATGTCTATGTAGGTTTGATTGAACCAACCTTCTACTGTATTTTCGAAATAGGGGCTACCCCCACCCACCTCCTTATGGGCACACCATTGGAAATCATATGTAGGAGGTCCTTTGAAACCTTAATTTTTGCTAAGAGTTTTCCAAAAACCTTAGCAGAGCCTCTGAAACAAATAAAATATATTAATAAATTTGATTTCTACATTCAGATAAGATTACATTTAGAATTTATGAAAACTTCACCAAGTCTTTGATCAAGGAGATCAAGGAGCAATCACCTTAATTAGAAATTGAGCCCACATATTGGTGATGATCGCCATCCCAAACAAAAAAAGGTATATTTTGAGACCTTGATCATGCAATTTATTTTATTGTTGACCATGATAACTTCCAGGTATCAACAAGTGGTTCGGGAATCCTAAATTTCAATGAAAATCTTGGGAAGATTAAACTCCACCTTTCTTGCTCTCATTGCCAAAAGGCAAATTTAGGTAACATTTGATGACTTTATACCCATATCTTTTTGAGATGTCATCTACAAGATTATATCTAAATTTATATCCTAACACATTAAACCCATCTTCAATGAGTTCATCTTTGACGAGAAATTTGGGTTCTTGCATGGAAAAAAAATTCATGATGTGGTCTTTATTTCATAAGAGGCTCTCCACTCCATAAAATCACAATAACCAATCAGGGATGGTAGCAATATCCACTTCCATATTTGTGGGTCTTGCTTGGTGCAACCCTCTTGTTCTTAAAATTTTTCTTTTGGAAGAAGTAATAATATGGGACCTTTCTAAGATGACATGAGGGGGTGGTTCTTCTCCTTCATCTCCACATCAACATCATTCATTACTCTCTCCTTAGACTGTAATTTAGTAAAGTATTTTGTGGGCCAAGGGGGAACTATGATGGTTCTATGGATCTTAAGGGTGTTGTGCATTAGTGGGGTTTTCCCCTCTTTTATTGGTTTTTTCCTTGGAGTTGGTACTCGCTTCACTAAATACATCATATTTTGGTACCATTGTTTCCTTATACTTTGAAGTTCCAACTTCATTCTCTCCACTTCATTATGTAATCTTCATGAAAAGTTTTCCATACCATACATTTTCCAAATGCCTCAAAAATATGCCCTCAAGTTCAAACCCTTTAGTGGGTTGAGTTTTAGTTAAATTGAAACACTTTAGTATTTCAAATAATTTTTCCACATGTAGAATTATTCACAATAACACCTCCAAAAATAAATGTTGATGAAATAAATCGTTTCTTCTTTTTCCTATCAAACATAATTGAATGGGAATGGTATTGTCTATAGGCTTATGAAGCAAAATACTTGCCAAAATAAACATGGGAAGCAACAATGGTTTTTCCTCATAACCATAAATCCTAATGTATGTATAAGTTTCATCTTCCATATTCATTCATTTTCCGCTAAGGATTGTTAAGCTTATGAAGATTCCCTTTGGGGCTTATTTCTTATGAGCATGTGCTTAAATTCTCTAAAAACCTGGTCCTAGATAAGGTGAAGGTGGAATGAAGCCTTGTGTCTCCATAGAACAGGGTACCATAATTGCACTAGCTCCACTTCAAAATTTATATTCCTTTTGTGGAGTAGGCCATTAAATAAATTACAGAAAACAATGACCATTACTAGGTAGGCCATGAGACACTCTCCCATTTATATGAGTTTCGAATCTACACATTATAAAGAGGGGCTCCTTTAAACCCACATAGATGTTGACCCCTTGTTGATCCTAAGATCATTGGTGGGGAAATGAATTTGGAGATGCATGCCTGAGAGAATTAAGACCTCTAAGGGTTAAAAGGAGGGGAATTGTAGAGTGTTGATTTCGCTAAGATCAATAGAAAGGAGTAGAGCATGAGATCTTGACTTGATCATTTTTAGTCATGTTAAAGGAGACACATGGAACGTCTTTATTGGTGTAGGTTATAAAGGTCCACATTATTATGGAGAGAATCTTATGACTCGCAAATTTCATTTATTATTCATATTTATGGTCCACAGTTCAAGAACCTATTGTGATGATGATTGATACTTACCCTAGAGGAGTGAGCTCAACATTCAATTAGATGTTGCCACATGGTAGGCCCAAAAATGCACATTACAACCCAAACACCACGCAAATGTTTATTACCGTGATAAAAGGAAGTAAAGAACAATAGGAAAGCTAGCTAGACTAGAAAATCCACTACACGATGGATTTTACATGCAAGTCTTAGTGATGCACATAGAAGAATAAGATTGTTTATGCCAACAACAATAGTATACTGCTTTGAATACACGATAATGAACAAGGCCCATTCTCCTTACAAAAATTGTGTTTGTTGTTGGGGACATAATGAAAGGAATCTAATAGAAAGCCATGATAGTAATAAGAATGCAAAGTGGGACTTGAAGAGGGATCAACATAGACAACTAAACCCATTAATCTATACAAAAATATTAAACAAGAATTTTCATGAAGAAGTTTTATCTCGTATAATGTATATAATGTCTAGAGAAATGATATATCAGATAATTTAACATAATATGTTAAAATAAAATAAAAATTAAACTTTATAATACAATTTATGAAAAAAATATAGTAAAAAGAAACCATAACAATAATAGATATATAAAATAGAAAAATAAACTATAATTCTACATTAATTCTAAAAAGAAGCCACAAAAATAATAAGCATGTAAAATGGTGGGACTCGAGGAGTAATTAACATGGACAATTAAATCCATTACTTTCTCAAAAACCAATAAACAAAAATTTTCCTTATCATGTATAATATGCATTGCATTTAGAGAAATGAAATAGCATATAATATAATAATAATAATAATAAAATAAAATAAAAATTGAACATTATAGTATAATTTTGGAAAACAAAACATTAAAATATATATATATAAAATAAATTAACACAACTCTATTTAATAACATGATCTTCTAATAGAAAAATTTGCCCCCGCTGCTTTGATCTGTCCTGAGGATCGATCACGCACCCTTTTGCTGCTAGCTGTGGCCGCTTGCCCTAGCTTGGGATCCCAACCTTGATTGGCATGGAGGCGCAGACTCCCCCACAAGGGCCTCCCTCCCCTCCTCCGCCCTCTGCCGCTGAGGCGTTCAAGACTTTGCTGGCCTCTTTGCCAAAGAAGAAGATCACGGAAGCTGCAGAATTTGTGAAGAAGCTGGAGGATATCCCTGAGATTTCCCTTCCACCAAAAGGACCGATCCAAGTAGCCCTATCTCTAGTAGATCATGCCCTTTTTGGCTAGTTTACAGGTCTCTGGCTTTCCCTGAAAACCATAGAGAACTGGGTTGCTAGGAACTGGGCCCCTTTGATTAAAGGCAAGGTAACCTCATTCTTCCTCGAGAAAGGATACTTTTTGTTCGAGTTTCCTGCAAAAGAGGACAAAGATCTTGTTGGGTTGTGTTATACTCTTTCCACATAGTTAACATGGGGTTTGAGGGGTACCCGTAACCCCACTTTATGGGGTCCGGGGCAGCGCCCCGGAAAATTTTGGTTTTGGACCCTATGTTAGGTTGGGTGGACCCACCCACCTATGGTTTTGTGCATGATTTTCGCACATGTTTTTTGGACCCGATGGTTTTCGGTCCATGGTTTTGGACGCGATGGTTTTCGGTCCATGGTATTGGATGCTTCGGCATGTATAAATATGTATTGTAACATTGAAAGGAACATAATGAAAAAACAAGCTGGTAGTCCCGATTTTGGGATCCAGTGGGAAATCTCTGTGCATATGTGTTTTATGTGTTATGCTCTCGCA
>APFE030590114.1:0-19078 GCA_000404065.3 Pinus taeda | reverse complement strand
TGCATTAACATGAAATAAAGACACATAATTCATAGAATACTTCTCTTTATTGATATCTCCAGATTATTATAGACTCTATCTGCCCTGCGCACATAGCTGCAGGGATTCGTGCACTCATCTGTGGACTTCCACCCTAGGCTTTTGTGCACTCAGCTATAGAGCCTCTACCTATGCTAAGACCCGAAACTTAGACTTCTCCACCAAGACTCCAAGACACGTCTTCTTAACTTAACTACCTAGAGGTTACTTACTTAGCTCTTTTTTATAAAATCCCATGGTCCGTGGACCATGGGTATATCTTTACAACTAAATTTACACTTTACAAAATAAGGGCGAACAACGCTTCATGACTCATGACACCTTTGTGCTCCACGACCACACAATGTGGATACTTTACAACTTTATTACAAAAATTGTCCCAAAGCATGGACTTTTTGCCCCAAAACTGTCCATAGGGGATCCCGTTCCCAACACCTATTCAGGACATCGATGAACGATACATCTTCTTGATGCATTATTGTGTGTAATTGATAGCATTTTATTTTCTCTAACAAAAATTCGTATGGAATTATGTTTTTGTTGACTTTTTGGCTTTCAAAGATGACAGAGTCTCTTACTAGGTTTGCCTTGTAAAGATCATCAGAGAATATCATGTCAACATTACCAAAGTATGAAGTTGGCATGTGTAAGATTTTTCAGAGTCGCTTATCAATTTGGTATAGCATTGTTGTACCAGCAAGTAATGCCTCATCTATGAGAAGTACACATAGTTGTTGGAAATGCTTCAATAATGTGTCTAGTTTTTTATTGTTTAATGAGGAGAAGTGTACTTTGCTAAAGGGAAAATAGAATACATAATGCAATGTCACACCACTAGCATTGAAAGTGGCTTTCTGTGTGTATGCAGTTATTATTCATTTTAGTTGTGATGGGTTATAAGGGAATGCCTCATTATGTGTGGATACTAAGGACTCGAAAATTGCCGTAGCTATGTGTGTATTCTATGTTCCTACACCTCCTATTAATAACAAATAGATCAGTTCATTTGTTCTATACAATTTTGTTGTTACGACATCAGTGAGTATTCTTGCTTGTTTTGTGTTTAATTATCACCTAAACTCATAGTACTCTATGTCTTCAAGTATATGTTGTTTTTTGACAATTTCATATGGCCTTGTAGATTGTAGAGAAAACTTCGTTGTATCCTGGAAATGTTCCAAATCATTTTGGAAGTCATAGTTTTCGTATTTTTCATCTATCGATTTGTCAAATGTTGTAGTTTCTATTTCATTTGATTTCAAACTGTCTATGTTGAATATTTTTCCAGTTTATATTTATGCTACATGCAATGCATCATCTATGTCACCCCACGTAGCTATTGTAATAAATTGGAACTTTTGTTCATTTTCCTTCATTGTTTCTTCGAATGCAAGATATGCAAATTGCCAAGTGTGTGATGTTTCTTAATCATAATTTCACTTACTCAATAGGGATAGTATAACATTAGTTGTTCTCTACATTAATTTTCAACGTCCTTGTATTTGTTATATCTCACATAGCGAATGACATATCGTCTTCTTGATTTTATGTGTTTTTTTCCTTTCTTTGTATAACTAGATTCACATTCTACTAAACATACAAGTTTAATAGCTATAGGTTGTAGAATATGGTAGTCAATGATTGATGGGAAAATTATGTCTTCTGAGTCATCTACTTCCTTTTGCAAGTCTTTTTTTTCTTTTAAGAACAAATTCACATTCGTCTATAGGATATGTGTTGATGAAAACACACTTTCGTGAACTATAGTTTAGTGGAAGCGATAACACAATATGCACTGCTTGTTGTGTATACATTTCTTTCAAGTTGACCAAAGCTTTCCCTAGAGAACTAATTGTATTAATGATATCAGATTTTGTTCTCAGATAATCTTCATGTATGTTCCTAAATGTTCTTGTAAGTGTCTTATCTTCTTTTGTCATATAATAACTGTAGTACATTGTAGGTGCATATGAATCAAGTACGAATTAGGAGTCAGTGTTTGCAACCCAAATTCCTGGAATGTGTTGTGCAAAGTTATTCGTCTAGGTGTCAACTGGGTTTCTTTGCAATAATATAGTTGTTCGATTTAGCGTACATTGGATGGCATGTATGTATTCGTCATGTACTAGTGTAAGGCTATCGAAGAATCTATCAAACTTATCATTTTCATTTTATCTTGTACTATTTATTGCTTGAAAGATTATCTTCACATGTACTTTTCTTTTACCGCTATCAAATTCAAGAGGCTTAAGTATTTTTGTTGCCTTCATTGGTGGTATTGGGAAATTAAATCTGCAGTTAGAATTTCTATGCTTCCTACAACTTTTTGTGTGACAATGGTGTTGTCGAGCTCTAAGTTCCTTTGCAATAAGCAATGAATTAGTTGACAAGTATTTATCAACAAAATTTTTTGATTTCAATGTTTGTATTTTGACCATAGATTGGTCCAGATTTTATCCAAAATATGTTGTGTTCATGTTCGCTGCCCTAATTTTGGAACTGTTACATAGAAGTAGTCATTGAGCTCTCCACAATACTTGGGGTCATGAGATATCAATTGATGTAGTGCATCTCTTTTAGAGCTATAGTAATGTACACAAGTAACATGGTCATTTCTTATTCATGAGCAAGGCTCATTTTCGTCTAGTTCATTTTTGCTTGGTTTTCTATTGTTTTGTTTTATGTGTCTCAATGCACTCATTAGAGGATCCCAAAGATGCTCTAAACTGTTAAAGGAAACCAAGAAAGTGGGTAGGCCTAGTTGTTGGATCATTTCATAGATTTTGTTGCGCATTTACTGGTGGTAGTCAGGTGAAGTGTGAATTGTTTTTAAGTCCATGTACCCAATTTTAGACTTTAAAATGCAGTCTAGATTCAGTTTTGACTTAGCATCTTTCGCAACTAGTTTTCTGCCCTTTAATAGCCTTTTATAATTCTAATCCACATTATATTCAATACCTAATTTATGATAATGTGAATTGCCTTATAGAAGATGTTAGTTGTATGATAAGAAAAATTGTGGTTTTTATGAAGGAATTCCCACTGACAAATCTTTTGACACATAATTTTTTTGGAGATATCACTTGAGCATTTGTTTCCATAGAAAAGTGATGGAAAACTCATCTCTTCTGAGTACTTATCTTTCAAAATCCCTAACAACATGTAAACTTCAACAAGTGAAATATTAATTTGTTTATTTACAAGGTAATGGATAGTATGTGCATCAATGAATCCATGAACCAATGTGTTTGTCATCGATTCATCATTTTCTTGCTTATCATGTTCATTATCTTCAACTTCACTTGAAATTTCATATGCTTCTTGGTTTTGTAGGAATGCTACCTTCTAATTGCCATTTATGGTAGCGTTCTCCAGCTTGTAAAGAATTATTTTGCACAATTTTTTTAATGCTTTCTTTACTTTGTGAACTCGAACTTAGCCAAATCCATAAGCAATTTTGAATCTTAAACTCTTTTTGACAACAATGACCACTCTACTAGTGTATTTTAATTTGAGGTAATGCAGATTGAAGTCTAGAATGTTAGTGGGGACATTAATGACCCCTCCAATTAAGCTTTGTTGGGTCTTTTCATGTCGATGGCCCATTTCCTTTATATTCAAGAAGGGAAATCTTAATGCAACTACTCTTTCTTCTAGTTCAATGAGTTTTGTGAGTGTCCTAGCATCATTGTTTCTTCTTATCTGTTTAGGAACTACATATTTAGGGATTGTATCATCTTCAAATACTCTTTTGCAATGTTTACAAATATAGGAATTTGCAACACTAGGTTTGACATTCTCTAAACTAGTTGATAGTTTCGTAATCTTATTTATTGTGTCATTTGATTTACTTGTTTCACCATGAAAATGTCTCTTTTGAAAAAAGTTCCTTCACATGATGAACAATCGAACATAGGTGTGTCAGTTATTTGTTTTCAATATTTATGTTCAAACTTTGACAATTTTCTTGTTTGTTCATTGATCTTGATTGAATCAATGGATCATATTTTCTTGATCTCTTTGTATGCCTTGAAAGATCCTTTGATGTTGTTGCAGATGCATCACAGTCCAAATTTTCTATGACTATGTCTTGTTTCATTGTTGTTGTGTTGTATCCAAGTTTTATTTTCTATGTTTTCAATTTTTTCTGAATCACGCCTTTAAGCAAATGCAGAGATAACCTTTTTTTTCGCATTATGGAACAGGTTTGACGCTATGGCATAGGTGTTGTCCTTGATGGAAACTCACTCTAGTGACAGATCTCAGTTCAGGCTCTCAAGAAGAAGAAAAAGATATATACGCAGGTTCACCTTGACGAAGCCGCGTATACATGCGGGTTAGACGTTCGGAAGTTGCTTATGCATATACACGCACTTTCACGCAAGGAAAAGCGCGTTCATGTGGGAGAAGTTATGTTTGGTCCATGGTATTTAGTCCTTGGTATTTGAACCTATGGTTTTGGACCATGGTATCTCGTCCAAAGTGTTGATCTCAAGTATTGGGTCCATGGTATTGATTTGTTATGGTTTTGGACCGTGGTATTATGAAAGGCCTCAGACTATAAAAGAGGAAGGAGATCATTAGGCCAAGGGAATGATCTGAATTAATGAATATCTGAAAAGTGCTAGATCTGGAATACTGGTGATTGGGGTCATGATGGAGAGCTGGATCTAAATGGAGGAGGAACTAAGCGCAAAGAAAAGGATAAGTTCTCTTGATGGGTCAAAATCTTACGGCTTAAGTTATAGTATCTTTGTATGATTTTGATCTGTTATATATGGTGCCCATTTGATCTATAAATATGATAATTTGGGTTAACTAATATCTAAACATTTGAAGGGGTAAATTATCTTTATAGATCTGTATGCAGGTTCAGTGAAGTGAAGGCGCGTATACACGCAGTTTCTGTCAGTGAAAAGAGCGTATACGCAGGTTTATCTTAACACAAAAGCGTATACACGCAATTTCAGTAAGTCAAAAGAGCGTATATGCAGGTTGATCTTAACACAGAAGTGTATTCACGCAGGTTTATAAATATTAAAGTAGCGTACGTCTCTTAGTCTATGTTCTATCTGCTTCTGTTGATTATTGCAATGATATGGGCTTAGAATTAGTGTATCGTTACTGTTACTATGTTCTAGGTATAGCTTTCAAAGAAGTGTTTGATTAATTCTATATTGGGTTGTTCAAAGGAGATTGATTATTGCAGATGTTATTCATGGATCCAGTCTGAAAATTTATGAAACGTGGTCCTTGGATGATAAAATAAGGTTGAAGCCTTCAGTAGGTTATCACCTACGTACTAGTAGCTCAGCTAGTACAAGAGCTAAGGGGGTTGTAGCTCCCTTCCAGGAGAAGCTGGAGAACGAGAGAGGGTTGTAGCTCTCTATAGGTTGCAACCTGCGTACTGGTAAAGGACTGCACCAGTACATAATCATTGTAAAGAGAAGTTTCTAATTGAAAAATATAGAGACAAATTGCAGCAGGTGGTTTTCACCCACATTAGGTTTCCACCTTATATCTTATGTTCCTGTGTGTGATTGTAAAATACTCTATTTTGCTTTTCCTGGTTTTAGTTTACATAGTTCTGATGCACAGATTAATGATCAACATCTGTAAAATAAACTAAATTATAAGTTTGCATGGTATACGCTAGTTTCCTTATTTGAAGTTGCGTATATACGCCGTTTTATCTAACTGAAGTAGCATATATGATCTGAACGTAAAATGAAAAATAATTGATTTGATAATACTGATTCACCCCCCCACTCTCAGTATTATTTCCAACACTTTTTGTATGTTTGCTTGAAGCACAAGAAGTTACAATTTCCCATTGTGCTATGTTTCTAATGTGTTTTTTCAAGTGTCCAAGTGAATGAAATCTCATTGTGTCACTAACATGTTCTAGGCTTTCTAGAACTACTTCTTGTTTCATTGTGATTTTGTTATATCCAAGGCCTACTTTTTGCCTTTTTCTGAGAAATGTCCTTAATCACATGTAAAGATAAACTTCTCTTGTGCTTGTTTAAGTCATAAGATGGTTGTAATTGACTTCTGACAAGTTAACATTTTTTCTGAGGTTGTGTTTCAGTATTGTTCTTTAAAGAATGTGTTGAATGAAACATCACAATGTCCTCAACATTTGTCTCGATTGCTGCATCAAATGTTTCAACCTTAGCATGAGATATCTTTATTTCACTTGTATCTTTTTTACTTTGAAGAAGACATGTTTCTATGTTATCTTATTTACTGGATAATTTCATTTGTTCATATGAGGTGTTTCTTTGTTGCTGGAAGGTACAATCCATTGTAGAGTCTGGCCTACAAACCAAAGGTTCAAAGTGCCCATTCAGAGGATCCTCATCATGGAATAATATGTCATGAGTATTCGTCACAACACTTGAATTGAAGTGTAAATAAATTCTCATGTTCGTTTTGGACCAAACCCTAATTGGACTTTTCAGCCAATTTGATAGCCAATGGATACATAAAATATCATGCCATAGACCTCTAGATTCTAGCAGTATATTGGTTGACGTCGATCTAGACATTTTGTCTAAATACAATTCATGGTTGCTAATGTTGTGCATTTCTTTTAGTGACTCTTCATGCAGTTCATGTTCGTAAGACAAAATTGCTTCTCTATCTTGTTTTTCTAGACAGTTTCTAAAATACTCTATTATTCCTTTTCTTAGCTCTACTGATGTGTATATAAAATCTAGTAAAAGTTATAAACTATCGAATAAATAGTATCCAATTTGATATAATAAATCATTCACGTAAAATAAGTGATTCTCTTCCAAGACTAATTCCACTTTGTATTTTTCAAATAAGGTAGACATGATGACCACTAATTGTTCAATGCAATTATATGTTTAGTAATGCAATGCAATTATAAGTCACAACATCATAACAACAAGTTAAACAATGAAACTCAATGTAGAACAAGAATTAATTGTTGTGTACCTTTCAGACTGCAAGTGGAAATGTCTACTCAACTGCTCAAATTTCCAATGAGAGCTTTAACAAAAGTCGATGTAGTACAAGAAGTAATTGTTGTGTACCTTTGGAAGTGAAAATTTGTAATGAGCTATTCAGATTGCCAATGTGGACATCTAGTGAACAGGTTCAGTAAAAGACATTCAAGAAAAAAGGTATTGATGGTTAGTGCATAAATTGATGATTAGTGTGCTAGATTAATGAAATAGTGAATTGATTTAAAGATGTAATTAATGAGAACTATTCTAACAGGGTATTTCTAAGGAAACCTGTGCTACAGAATTCAACACAGTAACCAAAGAACTCCCTTATAAAGAAAGATAAATAATTCTTGATGTAAATCCAAGCTCCTATAGCTAAATGAAATACTAGCTAATATGACCTAAGTGATCACCACCTAAACCAATCCTAAGCATCCTATAGTGCACTAATTAGTCAATAATCATCATATTGATAGGTTTTTCATATTGCAAACAATCATAGTTATGGCCGACCACTGAAAGGAGTGTCCATAGCGCTGAGAAATTGACTAGTTTTTCTAATTCTGGGCTGACATACATGAATCTCATTGAACCTTATAGATCACCAAGGACGATGTTTAGGCTTCAGGGTGGCAGTTTAACAATACAGTTGCTAAGCACTTAACTTACACTATACAACTACTATTTGGGTATAAAGGGGATGGCGTAAGCCCGAGTTAAACCAGTATAAGAAAGGTTGTAGAGAGAGAATCAATAAATTAGACCAATTGTATGAAAGGTTATAGTTTTGGCCAAATGTTAGTGCATTAGAGATAGGCTATTGCATAGATTGGATACCAGTAATACCCGACAAAATGTCAAAACCACTAGCTAAGCATTTTCCTATAATTTGCAGTAATGGGAATCCAAAAACTTGAATGGCCTATTCCAAAAGGAAATGCAGTGCACAGATTAAAGCTACCTATGACATTGCGATGTATAGAGTTTTCCTTTCTGTATACACAATCCATGTAAGATTTCATTGAGGGAAGAAAATTTGATATAAGGAAGGAAACACTTACTAGGGCATCACATTAATATCGTAATTGTATTGAGGTCCATACTGTAAGTGACAATACTTATAACTCATTTATGCAAATGAGAGGGGGCAAAAATAACAGAGAAATTATGAGACATGAAATATAAAGCAAAACATGAATCGTTAATTCAATGAAGCACTATTACCTTAAGTCAAGTATTAATGAAAACTAGAATTCAAACCTTATTTCAAGTATGAATTCCATCCATCAGTAAACCCGGACATATAGTATCATAATGAATGAAAGCAAGCAAGCTCTAACTTCTTGCTATTGAATTCGAGTTGTCATTATCAAGGAATCTTTGAATTCATAGTTTGATTGTTCACTATGCATTAGGTGAATGAAATAGTACTGAAGAAAATGCATGCAAGGGAATAGATGCCACTCAACAAGCTATAATATTTTAAGTGAAAAAATACTTATAACTCGTTTATGCAAGGAATAATGAGAACAAGAAATATCATACAAGAATTGGAAGAACAAATTTCTCTTCCTGCTGCTTTTTGCCTCAACCAAAGGAGACAATCGGGCTACTTCTTGCCTCAATAAAATGTGAAGAACGCAAGAGATCATGGTGTACCTAACTTTATTGCAATCGTGGAAAGTAGAAAATAGAGAGAAGATGTTGCTTTTGCTCGGCTCTTATAATTGTTTCCACTTTGACTCGCTACTATAACTAAATCTATATTCGAAGATAGGAGATTTAGAGCTTCTCTTCTTAAAAAGAAAAAGAGTTAGACCACGGGTGAAGGAGCAACCCTATTAAGCCATGTCTTCCTTGGAGTCCTAACCTGAGCCTATAGAATTTTGACCTTAATTAGAGGTCGAACATATCTACATAGTAACACTTAACCTCATACGTATATCTCCATATTTTATTACACATAATTGAACCTATCCTATATAGTATGGAAACAATGATCTTTTGAAATTTTTGAAATCTCATAATGGGGTTTTTTCCCTAGGCCTCCCCACCATAAACATCTCCTCCGAAGCACTTGAAAATGGACCTCCCAAGAGCAAGCATAGAGAATAAATAGGATGGATGCCCTATAGTATTTCTTGCCCTAGTACCTTGGCATACAGGAAGGAAAGCACAATTTCTGTTAGGTCCAATTAGTTGTAACTAAGCCAGATGATAACCATGTTACTCGGTAATAAAACCTAATTGGCCATCCTTCATTGTGTAACCATCGTATCATACAATAATAAAGTGATATATGCCTTGTCTCTGATATATTAGGGCTCATGTGAAACCCAACCCTCTGGGGTCTTATCCACATTAGATGGCTTAAAACAAACAATTGAGAAGAAACTCATGAAGATTTTGAAAAGCTCCAAATTTTAGGGGATTGATTACTCATCAAAGCTGCTTGTTTTGGTACTGGTTTTCTAGGGCATCATTATGTTTCGATAGGACCTAGCTATTTCGCTAGCTGACGATCAAAGTTTCCCAAAAATTGGCTTGGTTCAAGGATGTAGAATCCATGTTGAACCATCACTTAGCAGGGTAATAAATATGCAAAAAACAGTGAGGAAAGTTTGCAAAATGCCAATGTCTCTAGAGATCCTAGCCATGAACAAAAAGAATAGGTCGAGGCTTGGTTCCAGGATGTACAATCCATGTTGAACCATCACTTAGTAGGGTAATAAATATGAAAAATATCAACGAGGAAATACTTCAAAATGCCAATGTCTCTAGAGATCTTGGCCATGAACAAAAAGAGCAAGTCAAGGGTTAAGAGCAATAACCAAAAAAGTTGGATTCCATTTAGCCAAAATGATAATAAGTAGGGCCTCAAAATCTAGAGAAACTTTGCCCTCATAGATTGGGTTTTCCATTTAGCCAAAATGATAATAAATAGGGCCTCAAAAAGGAGAGAAACTCCGCCCTCAGAGATTGGGTTTCACGAGCTTTCGGGTCAGTCACTAAGGGGTTTGTCTCCAGTGCTGCATTAAACCTTGCTTGCAGCACTGTCAGGGTATTACATATCACTGCACCAGGTGGGAGAGGGTGCAAGCCATTGTTAAGTACACAAACAAAAGTAGTAACAAAAGGCCCTTTTCACTATAGCTATTAGGTATTCGTTACATAAGGCATGGAAATTCTCAAGTTCCAGGCACCCTCTGGCTAGGTAAAAACCATAAGGCTCTAAAAGAAGATACAACATTCCTATTCGAGCGTGAAAGAAAAAGAAATAGAGTGGCTAGTCAAAAAAATTCCTAGGGAAATCACATATATAGATTTTAATCAGTGATGATTTTACTTAATTGACATACACCAATGAAGTTAAACCAAAGCAAAAACAAAAGTGGAAGCGGTCAGGTCACTACTAATTGATTTTCATGAGATAGAACTTTATGGACATCAAACTTATTATATAACAACAACAATAACTTACACGTACCACATGTATCACGACTCTGCATTGATAATGCTGAATTGAACGAAATGTGTTCATAATAAATTATTAGCAAGGAACACGTATAAATAATTTGATTTGCGTTAACCTCCATCAAATCAGCGTAACCAGCTTAACCAACACATATGTCATAGGTTCCCAAACATATGTCATATTACCTCACTATTCAGTTATGATAATAAGCCCAACTGCTCTACTTTCTATTCCTTCGCTTGTCCTTACTCCCATAGATAAAAAAACCTGCTCCACCTCTCTCACCTTTTATGGATTTATTGGCGTATGAAATATTGCTGGGGGGAATGGAAAGGCTGGCAGTGCCATAAATCAATCGATCTTTCCCCTTCCTGGAGGAACTGAATAAACCTAGGCTTATATGGATGGAAGGGGAGCTGGGGTGTTCTAAAATGTAATTTTGCATGCTCCTAGATGTCCTCAATATGAGAGGGGATAGAAGGTTCCTCTTCTGCTTGGATAGACCAATTACTGCCTGAAGGCATAAAAGAGAGACATGTATCACAAAATAGCAACGAGTTCAACAATGGACTACAAGGAATCTCCCTTACTAATGAATGAACATCTATGGGCAGATCCAATTATGATGGAGGCCAAAGATAGGGAAATTCACAGCTCACCAACAACAGTCTAGTCCCAATAGCCAGAAGTTTTTGAACCACACCTGACTATGTCAATTCACCATGTCAATTCGGTGATGTTGAGACGCACCTTCGTGTCGAAGGAGCAAAGGTAGCAAGAGGAGCATGTGGTTCATGTGGTTCACTAGTAGATCTATCAATTACTTTCATCCAACACCACTTTTGCACATTCCATAGCCAACCCGCTTTGACTGTGCCAGAGTTTCCTTCGCGCAGATCCTTAACGAACAAGAGTAGTTTCAATTTACTTACCTTACAAAATAAGGTGTAGCAGTTGGTCCTCTATACCTTCTTAAGCTGCCTATGACTGCTTGTTCTTTAAGGAAAAGACTTAGGTCAGTACCAACCATCCGAATCTAACTAAACTTAACTTTCCTTAGGGTTCTTCCTTACTGAAGATCATGCAGTACGGGTGTGCCCTCCCTGTGATTAGGCCCCTCCCTGTGTAAACCTCTTGGTTTGGAGGGTAATGAGGGTTTGGGGATCGTCTATCGTGAATCGATACCTCCTTTCTGGGCCTAATGTCCTCTCAGTTGGCATTGACCGGTGGGAATGAAGAGTCTAACAGTTTGTGATTGAGTCTCAGATGGCCCAAAATGTTGATTGAGTCTCAGCAAGAGTCCCAGAGCATCCATCCACCTAGATCTGAATGCATATATACACCTGTAATCTTGTAGGCGCTCCATACAACTACCTGAGACATGGAAAATAAACAAAATAAACCTTAATAAGCTCCATACAACTACCTGCAACCATAAAAACTCAAATTAATGTTAACATTAGTTTCTGAGTGAAAAAATTCAAAAAAATGAACTACCTAAATCGATAATATCATATATACGAGCCTCTTCTCCCTCGACAAGAGGCCAAATAAGACGATGAAGTTGAATGAGAAGGGATTAATCTCAAAATAACAAACATGAAAGAAAAGAACTTCGGAAACATGAAGACCAACTAATGTAAAATGCATCAAACTAATTACTATAGTCCCATGGTAGGGACTAATAATGAAGAAGATGATAATGAATTTAATAGTTGTGATTTGTATGAGCGATGGTTTTATAATTTAAATTTTGAACAATGAAATTTAGTAAGAAAGTAATGATTGGTTTCATGATGAATATCTATATTTGATTGAAAGTTTAATATTTTAATTTTTATTAAAATAAATTTCAAGGTAATATAAATAGTTAGATAATTAATATGATAATTTTATTATATTTTAGTTAGTTAAAAATTTGATTGTAATATATTTTTATGAAAATAAAATGATTGAATTGTAAAAGTAAGAAATATTTTAAGAAAATTGATTGGATATTAATTTCCAAAAAGAAAGTAATTTATAGAAACAATTCTTCCAAGGCCATGAGGATGGCAAGAAAGAGAAATAATGGAGAAACGTTATATACTAGTATAGCCATCAAAACATTTACATCATGATACATATCACATTATTAAGATTAAAAAAACATAAAAATTAACTAAATTATATGTTTATTTTAAATTATTATTATTATTATTGCACACAGGAATTGGTGACATGGTGTTTTCTTGATGCACTATGTGGTGAACATTTCATCAGTTCTTTGTGAGAAAAAATCTCGTCATACTAGGGGATGGTGTGGCTGAGACCAAGTGTAATCTTAGGTGATTTTGAAAACATAGATTCCTAGGGGGGGATCCCCCTCAAGTACCCTTACTAATAAACAAAATAATTATTAATTAATTATAAATTAAAATATAAATATGAGTTAAACATCATAGTGAACATACAAAAACAACAAAACAATATTCTTAACCCATGGAAATCACCAACCCACTTTACATAATTTAAAACTAGTTTGGGTTGGGTAACACTACCATGATTTAGTAATACCACACACCCATAAACTATAACAATGTTCGCATGATTTTTTTTAATAAATTATCTTACCCAAAAGAGTATAATATCATCCACCCAATAATTATTAATAATTAAATTAACATTTTGCAAGATGTAACCCCTAGGGGTAGCTCAATTGGCAAGTTCCATGATAATGAAGTGCTATGTACTAAGAGAATGAAGGGTTCAAATGCCCTTGACTTACCCATGTTTGTGAAAGGGGCATAAGTGGGCACCTAGAGGTTATCTAGAATCCCTATTCCAAAATAGACAAACCTATGGGTGTATCACGGTTCTAAACCATGGATATTCACCCCCACTACCATGGCTTACTAATGACAAATGCTAAAAAAACTATAACCCATTTCCATATGAGATTTATTTTAATCAATTACTTTAATTAAAAGAGAAAAAATGGAGTAGAAATGGTCTATGTAATTTTAAGACAAATATAAACTTTTGATGTGTGACTATGAGTAAGGATACACTAGAATCCTTATTAGAAAATAGATAAACCCATCAATGTATCAACATATTTAACCATGGAGATTCACCCCCACTACCATGGCTTACTAATACCAAATATGAAAAAATCTACTACTCATGTCCATATGATATTTCTTTTAATAAATTAGTTTAATTAAAAGAGTAAAAATGGTATACTTACTTTTAAGACAAATCTAAACTTTGATGTCTCACTTCTTGTAAGGATATTACATAGTGACCGGTGGAGGTTAAATCCCTACCTTCCACCTGATAATTTTTTCTAATTAAATTAATCTTCTTGAACCCTTATTTTAAAATAAGCATGCCTATTGACATAATTACAAAAAATGATAACATGAGCCACTACAAAATTTTTCAAGTCTCAAACAATGAAATAATTATATTGTTAAAGATAAAATTTGACATAAGCGACACAAGTGAGAATAAAGTTAAATTTATAATACAATTTATCTTTTTAATGATGATGATGATGACGATGATAGTTTTAATTTTAAAAAATGTAAATAGGTAATATTCAATAATATAGCAAGGAGACATAAAATTTAAGAGTAATTTATATTAGCTTTAAAATAATATTTATTAAGTTTTAAAATGATCAAATTTTGTATACTTCAAAGACAATCTTGGTGTGATGCATAATGTATCCTTCATTGAGAAGGAGTTTTGATGTTTTTGTAGCCTCAAGCAGACATTCTCCCATGGGGTCATGTCAATTTGACTCTTGGGGGAGTGGTACATTGAACCAAGGAAGCCATGATGATTTGGTCAAGAGTGAATGATCCAGTGGCAGAGATGTCCCATGGGGTCATGCTGATTTGACTAGGGGAGATTGATACATTTACCCATGCGGCCATGCTAATTTGTCTAGGCGTAAATGGCCCATGATACTCACATTTCTAGCTCCAGGGTGGAGTGATCTATTTTATAAAGTTGGTTTGAATTATTTATATAAAGGGGTTTTTACCCATTACGAGTGTAAGAAAATTAGTTTAATTTTGAGTTGTCATGTAGGCTCCATAAGTGGAGGTGAAGAGACACCTCTATGGGTGTCCACTCGCATTAGAGATCTATATAAATAGACATCCATGTGAGAAGAAAATCAAGCAGCATCGAAAGGTCAGTGATCTTTTCTAAGGGAAGGATAAATTCAACTTGGGATAAATCTATTACAGATGATCATTTTCCCTCACTCTTGTTTTTGTCACATGTGTGAGAAAGAACAATAGTTTACAAGATGAGTTGAATGAGTTTATTCACCAACTTCCCTAGCTGCACATGCGAATTATTTGATTGAAGTACAATAAATTTTGATTGCAACATAGGATGCAAGTGCAAAGGATTAACCACAAATTTGACTAAGCCACATGTGTGGACTATTGATCATAGCTGACTGCAACCCTGAAGTTGACTATAGAATTGACTATTTGACCAGTGTAGACTTCTGATAATTAAGTGCTATGTACTAAGAGAATGAAGGTTCAAATGCCCTTGACTTACCTGTGTCTGTGTAAGGGGCATAAGTGGGCACCTAGAAGTTATCTAGAATCCCTATTCCAAAATAGACAAACCTATGGGTGTATCGTGGTTCTAAACTATGGAGATTCACCTTGAGTACCACGGCTTACTAATATCAAATGCTAAAAGAACTATAACCCATGTCCATATGAGATTTCTTTTAATCAATTACTTTAATTAAAAGAGTAAAAGTGGTCTAATTACTTTTAAGACAAATCTAAACTTTTTATATGTGATTATTAGTAAGGATACACTATAATCCCTCTTAGAAAATAGATAAACCCCTCAATCTATCAAGATTTTTAACCATGGAGATTCACCCCCACTACCATGGCTTACTAATACCAAATACCAAAAAATATACTACTCATGTCCATATGACATTTCTTCTAATAAATTAATTTAATTAAAAGAGTAAAAATGGTATACTTACTTTTAAGACAAATCTAAACTTTTGATGTCTTACTACTTGTAAGGATATTACATAGTGTCCGGTGGAGGTTAAATTCCTACCATCTACCTAATAATTTTTTATAATTAAATTAATGTTCTTGAACCCTTATTCTAAAATAGGCATGCCTATTGACATAATTACAAAAAATGATAACATGAGCCATTATAAAATATGTCAAAAGTCTTAAACAATTAAATAATTATAATGTTAAAGATAAAATTTTAACATAAGTGACATAAGTGAGAATAAAGTTAAATTTATAATACAATTTATCTTTTAAAATGATTGATAGTTTTAATTAAAAAAAAAATTAAATAGATATATTCAATAATATAGTAAGGAGACATAAAATTTAATGGTAATTTATGTTAGTTTTAAATTAATATTTATTAAGTTTTAAAATGATTGAATTTTGTATACTTCAAAGACAACCTTGGTGTAATGCATAATTTCTCCTTCGTTGAGAAGGAGTTTTGATGTTTTTGTAGCCTCAGGTAGACATTCTCCCATGGGGTCATGTCAATTTAACTCTTGGGGGAATGATACATTGACCCAAAGAAGCCATGTTGATTTGGTCAAGGGTGAATGACCCATTGGTAGAGATCTCTGATGGGGTCATGTTGATTTGACTAGGGGAGAATGATACATTTACCCATGGGGCCATGCTAATTTGGCTAGGGGTAAATGGCCCACAATACTCACATTTCTAGCTCTAGGGTGGAGTGATCTATTTTATAGAGTTGGTTTTAATTATTTATGTAATGGGGTTTTTACCCATTAAGGGGGTAACAGTTCTAGTTTAATGTTGAGTTGTCATATAGGCTCCATAAGTGGAGAGGTGAAGAGGCACCTCTATGGGTGTCCACTCACATTAGATATGTATATAAATAGACAAGCATGTGAGAAGAAAATCAACCAACATGGAAAGGTCAGTGATCTTTTCTGAGGGAAGGAGAAATTCAACTTGGGATAAATCTATTGGAGATGACGATTTTCTCTCTCTCTTGTTTTGGCCACATGTGTGAGAAACAACAATAGTTTACAAGCTGAGCTGAATCAGTTTATTCACCAACTTCTCTAGCTGCACATGTGAATTATTTGATTGAAGTACAATCAATTTTGATTGCAACATAGGTCGCATGTGCAAAGGATTGACCACAAATTTTCCCAAGCCACATGTGTGGACTCTTGATCGTAGGTGACTGCAAGCCTGAATTTGACTAGAATGAGTTGACCATAGAGTTGACTATTTGACTAGTGTAGACTTTTGATTAATTTTTTTTTACCATCATTGACCTATTGAAGTTTGTTCATGTTTGACTAGTATTTTGACTTGGATATTGGCACAAATTTCTAGACAAGTTTTTGATATGTAAACATTGTTGAAAGATGATTTCTCTTTAAGACAAGATTGTTAGGTTTTCTCCCAAGGCTGAATTTCCCATGGTAAACTTATTTTCTATATTCTGCATGAATATATTTCTATTATTTTTACTATTTACGTTACTTTTACTGTTGATATTTTTTTAGTATAATTATTCAATGATAATAGTGGCATAGAAATATCGTTTGGAAATCATGAGGAAAGAGATGTTGTAATGTTATGTTATTTTATATTATACCAGTGATGTATGAAAGAATTTTTGTGTTATGTTATGTTATGTTATGTATGTAATATAATGTAATGTAATGCTATATTATTTTATGTGAAAAATTTTATTCGATCAAATTAACAATGGTTTTTGGAATTCCAGTTTTTACAATCCATGGTTTTTCCCATGGTATTCTTTTCTAATGTAGCATATTTAGAGAGATAAAATTTCAATGAATATTATTTTTTTCCAAAGACAAGGATTGAAGACAAACTCATACATTAGCGACAAGGATTTTCTATTAAGGTATATCCAAGAAAATAATTTGTAGTATAGAAAGGTTTTTAGTCCTCATATGTTCAGTAGTACATCACATTTACCTTAATTAAATTAAGCCCTAATTTCCACTACAAATATCAAAACCATACGCAAATTTTATATTCCCTAAATTGTTTGTTAGGATTTTTTACAATGCAATGATCCATAACGATTTGTATATACTATAGCTTGGATAGAAATGTAAAAGCTATCCTACGTTAAATGATTATGTTATCAACTAGGCATTATCTCCACTTGGCTCATGTGTTTTTTAGATTATAATGAGGGTTCATAGAGAGAAGATCAATCGAAAAATGATAATATAACTATCCCCATATGATCGACAACGATTCTAACCACTGTTTTTTATGCTAGTTGATTTTGATCCCCCTGGACTTCTTAATTTAATTCCTCCTCATTATTGTGGATCCCTTGCCAAAACACGTTGTTTTGGTATTATGGGAGAGTATCCATATTGACAGGTAAAGTTTTCATGGTTCTCTATGTGTGTTTTTCTATTTTTGTGTTTCTCAATTTCAAAATTCATCGTAAAATTCAAAACCAAAATCCTTCACCTTTTATTAGGCTTAGCTTTAAGTGGCTTTGGATCATGTAATGGGTTCTAATATTCCACCTATGAAATGGGCATGGTGTTATCCTATGTTGTAAAATAAACATATTATTTTTACCTTTAAATCTAGCTTCACCAACAAGGAATTGATGGATTTGTATTCAATCTAAACAACCCAGAGTTTGGTAGTGGTTGAATTGGGGCATTGATATGGTCATTTCAAGAAGTCACAAGTTTGGTAGTGGTTGCATTGGGGCAATAATATGCTGATGTGAAGCTCAATATAATTTTGAGTTTTGTTGAAATGTTTACATATTTTGCTGTTCATTTTGTATGTTTATTTATTTATTTTATCTATTTTTCTTAATTTTCTGAAATTGAAGGAAGGAAAGGAATGAAATATAGATGTGCCTCGGTCAATATTTGAATGTTGACGTACATAAATAAAAATGGTAGTGATTTGGAGAATTTTCTCTAGACTGTATAAGCGAATAACCAAGGTAAAGATTTATTGTGGGTTTTATAGAGGTTAAATGTGGTATGGGTTTCAACTATGTGGTCATAACACAATTATTAATCAAACATGTACTTGACTAAGTTCTAACTTTTTTAGAGGCTGCAAAACATAGTCTGATTTTGAGAAGTATTGATTCATAATACATTTTCTTTTTGGAACATATTTTTGAGACTTTGAATTTTCTTATTCCACTTTTTTTTTTAAATGTTAGTGATTTTCATGCCATTTTTGAAGTGTTAATGCAACATCAACCCCTTTTTTTTGGCTAACACTTTAATTTTTTTGATATATTAAGTATGGATATATTTTTTTAAAATCTTGGTGATTTTTATGTGTATTTTGAACGAAGCATCAACCTTTTTTTTGACATATTTTTGACAATTCAAATTTAAATTTTATTATGGCCTAAGTAGGCACATTTTTCTTAAATTGTTGTTTGTTTTTCAAGGTTTTACTAATCTTGTGTTTTTGCTTTTCTTTGCAATATTTCCTGATAACGAAAATTTTAATTTTTTTTCAAACATTCAAAAAATAATAAAACCAACAAT
>APFE030590111.1:1380-45442 GCA_000404065.3 Pinus taeda | reverse complement strand
TAAGCACAAGATAATAGGCAATCCAACAACTTGCCTCTATTACTTAGCTAACTGATTCATGCATTAATTATTCACTTTTTACATCAAGGAAGCTTCTAGAAGGGTAAAGAGAGATAAAATCTATCAAAATGCCATGAAAATATTACATTTACCCATCATCTACAAGTAAAAATGGTCAACCATAGTCAAAACAGTGTTTTTTGACAAAAAAGGTCAATTCTGGCAAAGCTGGCGCACATGGTCGCGCCCCCTGTGCAAATGGTCGCGCCCCTTTGCTGCAACTTTTGGGTGGGTTCCACTAGTCCACATCAGGTGCAAGATGGCTCATTGGAAAGCTTGGTCTGTCTACTTTCCACCCCAAGTGGAATTTCTGAATTTGGAGTTGTTTTGCCCCCTCAAAAACCATTTCTCCCAAGGTCACTTTCTGAAACTCAAAAAGTGGGCAGAAAGTCATTTTTTTGATGTATTTTGAGCTTTTGGAGGCTCAAATCTCAAAATCAGGCTTCTCCCAAGTATTGGTAATTTTTCTCTTTGCATTCCCTTTCCAAAAATGCCAATTTTTCAAAATTCCGAGCAGTCCTTCAAAACATCCGCGCTCGGGACGCGGACATGACACGGGAAAAACCTGTAATTGGCACAAAAAATTCACAAATGACAAAATTTTCTCCAAATTTCTTGAAATTTGGGCTGGAAGTCCCCAATCAAGTACCATGCTCAGCCAAATAGGCTTTGGCCAAAATTTGGAGTGGATCGGGCGTTTTCTTTCGTTTTTGTGTTTTGGCCAACTGTCCTTGGAGCACCTTCGTTCTCGCCGATATTTTTGACATTTCTCTCAAACCATGACACCTGTGTAAAAAGTGAAGGAGGTTTTTCTTCCTTGGCATGTGTTTGACAAAAACCTCTCTCAGTTTTCCAAAATGCATCTCTGACTGCTCTGAAACATCATTTGAGTGAAACTTACCCTGATGTGTGAAACAAGGAATTTGGTCAAAATGAAGTGAAATGAAGGGGATAGGGGGCTTCTAAATTCTTGGGGAAATTTTTGGGAGTGGGGAGGGATGTTAGGAAGCAGGGGAAAGTGGAATCTCAGAGATTGAGTGAGGGGAAGGGGTCCAAAAGGGCAAATCACAGGCCCAACCTAGAAAATTGCCAAGTTGTAGCTAGAAACTAGGGTTTGTGCAAAAATGAGGATTTTGGGGGATCTGAGGGATGGGAAGTGTATGATAAGGTACTTTAAGGATAGGGGAAGGTGTATGAACATCTGGAAACAAGTTTTACCATTGATTTGACCGTCCAAGAGAAATTGGCTTCAAAACCCTAGGAGAGGGAAATGAACTTGCCAAGGCACAACTGAAGCATGAACAAGATGTAAAATGACTCATTAGACACTGAGATGATAATGACAACCCTATGAATGATGATAGACTCAGCTGAATGATGACATAGATTGGCATTTGGGCAACTTTGAAAAGAGTGAGAGCAAACCCTAGACCTAATGCCTAGTGACCAAATTTTGCTTGAAGACTCACTGAAATGACAAAATTTGACCTTGACACTTCAAAATCACTTTGTAAGAGCACATTTGATCACTGGAGGAAGGCTGGAAAGACTGACACTAACAGAATCCATCACATTTGTTATCCTCCATAATATCCCAGCGTTGAGAAAGGAGATCGATAGAGGTAACCTCAGACCACTTAGGGTTCAACAGCTAGCCCTGCTAAACCAGAGAGGGCTCTCTCTATAAAGGTCACAGCCAAATATGACTAGAGTGGGAAAAATATATTAGGCTAGATATTTCAGCTCATGTAAGGTTTTGAAATTTAGGGTTTTACTGGATGAAGCATGAGTCAAGGAACCAAGGCTAGGGTTTTAGGAAAAACTCAGTTGCAGAAATACAAAGCAGAAAGGTAGGTATGTCTCAATGACACTTCGAGGCTTTGTCGATGTAGTGTAGGGTTGAAAAACATAGGTTCAAAATGAGCATGGCAAGCATGAATTCATTCATCAAAAGATAGATAACATAAAGATGGAATTCCTATCAAGGCAAAGCTTAAACTTTAAGAATTTTGTTCATCAAACTCATAAGAAGATCATTGAAAGAATAGACATGAAAAGAAGATACATTAAACATTCATAAAAGTGAATCACATAAGAAAAACATTGCCACAAGATCATACCACATGAATTCCTAAATAATAGCTACAACTGGTTTGTATTACTACAAAGTGATCAAGTACAAAGGCTCCAAAAGACTCTCAAGCATCCAACCTTGAATTTGACTGAAAACTAGATACATATAGACCACAAAACCAACTTCCCCTCTCTCATGGGTTTAATTCTTCAGTATAGAATTAGTTTATGCAAATTCCTCCAACCAATCCTAATGACTAGGGAGTTAAAGCAAATTCCCAAATTGGCCTTAAATTGATTCATTTGACCATAAACACTATTACAAGCATGAATCCACTCATTTCGTACCCTAACGAACATAATTACATCTTAACACATCTTTATGACATCAAACATGAGTAATTACCAGTGTTCCATGGGGACATGTCCCCCAAGGTCGTGTGCACACACCCCACGCACTCGGGATGGGAGTCTACTGGGGGTGTGTTACCCCACGCACCCTTTTTGGGGAGTCTTGGGGAGACGCAAGGGGATGTTTTTCCCCAGTGTGGTGGACGAGACTCCAAAAAAGGGTTGGCCCTCCCCCCTCAAAACTTTAGTATCTAGTAAATAGTATATGGCAATATACTATTATGTTTTGCTTGCAATTTAGATTCTAGAATGATGAATGATGAATTTAATTTTTAAATCAATGTAGATTGTATAATGATGAATGGTGAATGATATGGATCAATGTATTTGAATATTTCATTATTGAATCTCATGGTATGGATGAATAATTAGTATGTCATATGAATGATGTATGTATCAAAATGAATGATGAGGATGGATCAATGAATGTAATTATTTAATTCAATTATGAATTTAAATTTTATGTGTGGATCAAATTTGAATTTATTGGTATCCATATTACTATTAGTCTATTTAATATTTATGCTTTCATTATTGACCAATGAATATGAACTTGAATTATATATATATATATATATATATCTAATTAAAAATTATATACCCAGTGTCCCCCCCATAGCCTCGAAATTTCCCTAAAATTTGAGGGTACTCCCACACGTCTCCCCGCACCAGATTCTTGGTGGAACATTGGTAATTACATCAAGAAAACTCGAAACTGACTGAGAAAAATGGAAAAAGTGATTTCCAAGAAAAAAACGTAGTGTGCTTGCAAAAAACATTGCATGATGCTTGTAAGTGACTTTTGGAGGGGTTCACGAGCTCCAAATCGAGATCTGAAAATGCTAGAGAAATATATGTTTGTCTTCTACACCATAGAATATTCAAACATTGAAAAGTATTGTTTTTAGACCTCCAAAAACCATTTCTCCCACGTCTACTCCAAAAACATACCGTGTCTCTGAAAAACATGGTAAAAAGCTGTTTTTTGGTACTTTTTTTACTTTTTGACCTAGAAAAAGTTGTTGACATGGACCTTCGGTTACATAATTTAATGTGCATGTCATAAGGAATCCAAAAATATAAACATTATATCAAATGGAGGCCCCGAACAAAAACGTAACGTGGGGCGCACTACCTTTTTGGACAAAAAACTCTATAAAATTCTAGGTTTTCTGCAAAAATAGGCCTCAAATATCGAGCAATATCTCTCTAACCATGAAATTTTTTGAATAATGGGGAGATTTTTTTGCATATAAGGATGTTTTGAAGAAAACCCTCTCTCATGTTTTGGAAATTGATTTTCATTTTCTCAGAATATGTGCCACAAAATCAGAATTAAAACAAGAAATTAACTTGGAAAATTTTGATTTTCTGAAATGTGTCTCCAAGAAAGTTTCATATCTCCCAATCTATGATACATTTGTAAAATCTGAAGGAGGTTTTCGTTCCTTGTTCTATTGTTGACAAAAAATTCTTTCACTTTGTCAAATTCATCTTCCTTACTTCAAAAACTGATTTTGAAGTAAGATTGTCCCTATGTGTGGAAAATGACCTCAAAACCCTAAAAATTATGTCAATCACATCTGTTGATATGATGAAGTATATCCCTGATATTTTGTCTTTTCCTCTTTTCAATTTGGTGGCAAAGAGGCTTGTCAACTTGGCATGGTATCCCACTTGCTGAATTTGCTTACAAAACCCTAGGCAGCCCACTCCTTCATATGATCTTTTGATGAATGGTGAAGCATTGATCCCATGGCTGTGAGCTGGCTCGAATCTAGACAACAGACCTCCTTTATTATATGCCTTTTTCTCACTTTCCATGATTCGGATTTTTACAGCAAAACCTTAGATGGATGAAAGGGGAAAAAACAGAGTTTTACTTTGGAAAAAAAGGGATTAGGGTTAGTGTCTTGAGGTGAGGGGATAGAGGGGTCAGGGAGAGATATCTTAATAGGAAGAATTTGGGAGGTAGGGAGATGTGTTAGGAAGTTTAGGGAGGTGGAAAATGATGAAAATAGTTAAGGGATTGTTGTATGGAATTTAAACACAATCCTAACCCTAAAACTGCCAAAAACGTAACGTAGAAGCTAAGATTAGGTCTAAGGGTTAGGGAAATGAGGGAGGAAGGGTAAGAAAGGCTGCGGGAAGTGTATTTGGGTGTGTAGAAGGGTAAAATAGGTAGTGAAATAGGTATATTTTCTTGCAACCCAAACTATGGAGCTCACCCACCAAAAACATAACATGGGGACTGTGGGAGGGTTTCTCCACTGAAAAGATGAAATAAATGTTGATAGGAGGTGGAAAGAGCTTTAAATTACTTGTCAATAAGCTGATGGAACCTTCATTGGCCAAAGAAAACCTACGGATATGTATTCTTTGCCTTTAGAAGTGAAAACTTAGCGAAGAGTAAAAAACATAGCGTGGAGCTTTGGAGGGGGTGCCAATCACCTTTTGAGAGTGTCCTTCGATGCTTGTTGTACTAAGATGGCCTTTTCTATTGAATTAGTGCTCAATGCCAATGGAATGAGTGAAAGAAATGCTTGTATGGTCTCTTATAAGAGTTAAATTCACTTTTTTTCATATGTCATGATATGACATCATCCTTCATTTTGAAACCAAAAGCGAGGTGTTTTGTAGTAATACCTTTATGAACTAAAGTAGTAACTTTAACTTTATTACATATGCTTCCTAAGATGCTAACTCCCTTATGTGTGGACTCAAGACCATAAACATGGCTTTTTTAGCTTAAAACTGACATAATGATGGCAATTACAAGTGATGACCTAGGTGAAGACCTATATGATTATTTGACTGATCCATGACCTGTAACACTTGAAAAATGACATGGCCATGATGAATAATGATAACCATGAATACTAAAGGGAGTAGCACTGACCTAGACACACCAACCAATGATCTAATTTTTTTATTTGAAGATCTACTGAAACCTTTAAAAAAATGACCTAGGACCCTAACTAAAACTTTGAAAGAGAACATTTGATCACTGGTGACTGGTAGTACTGAAAGACACTAACATTGGCTCCAACTGGGGATGAAAGCTCCTTTAGGACATGTCAAGAACATCATAGACCAAGTAGCCTGATCCATTGGACATGGAGTAAAAAACAAAAAGACCAAACTCAAAACTAAAAACTGACCGACAAACTGAACTGACTTAACTCTAAAACTTACTACTCATTTAACTTACTTATGGCAGCAGACCATCGAGATCTTAGGGCCTTCACCTCGGGCTTCAAATCCTGATGATAACCACCCACCTGTTGAAGATATATATACAATCATGTGAAATGATCCCTTCAATGTAACCAATCCAGCAAATGGCTACTTACTTGAATCTTGTTCACACTTTCCTCGAGCATGCAAAAAACACAAAAGATAGGACACTCCAAGTGTCCACTGAAAATGTGTTCATGATCCATAAATATAAGAAAACTCATATCCCTTGAGGACTAAAGGAAATTAGCAAAAGGATCCTGAAACTTGTGAATGACTACCTTTTCTTGATGATCAATAACGAAACAAGAATCTTCTTCCTTTTTAGACATTGGTTGTTTTATAAATGAAGTTTTTCATTCTCAAATGAAATAGATGTAGACTGCAAATTTTTGGATGAGCTTTCTAATGAGATTCCTGCCGAACAAGACAATGAAGCCGATTGTCTAATCAAGTTTTTTTATCTTTGTTTTTAAGGTCATAATTAGCTAATGGAGAAGGACTTTGATCACAGATATCATCCAAAACATCAACTATTGGATCATGGAGAACTTGAGAGTATTGTTGCAACTTGTCATACATTGGTTCCAATGAGACTACATGATTTTCTATAAGCTCTTCATTCTTTGCTTTAGAAATATTATCAAAAAAATTCTTCAAAAATTGAAATGAATCAAAACTTAATGGTACAGGATTATCTTGCATCAATTCACAATATGTTTCAAATTCTAAACTTTCATCTGTGATTTGAAACTCAATGTAACTCAGTGGCTAGATTTCTAGAGTGAAAGAGTCTTCCATATCACAAGTGACTTCCTCAACCAATTCATGAGAAGGCTGCCCATTTATGTTGTTGATAACTTGTTTATCTTCTTGCTTATAGTTTTCTCTTATTTTTCCAAATGAGGAGAAACACAAGGGTAAGGAGTCTTGATCAAGAAGTTCATTGTCTTCATCTTGCTCAATATCACAACTAAAAGACTGTTTATTTCTAATCTTAGGAAATTTTTCTCTCAGTAATTGAAATGAAGTAAAACATAAAGGCAAAGACCTTTCCCCTGTTTTGAAAATTTTTGGATTCTCTTCATTGCTGTCATGATTGATATGCATAGGTTGAGTGCTATATTTGAGTTGTTGTAACTGAACTTCTTCCTCCCAACAACATGTTGTTGATTTCCTTGAAAAGTCAGCCTCTATCTCAACAATTGATCATCATCATAATGATCATACTTGGGTATATCATCAATATAAGGAATGACATCAGGCATACACATTAGATCAGTAGATTGCTTCTCTACAGGTTGATCTACAAATCCATTTTCATGATTGTTCATAAATGAATACATAAAACAATCATTTTATGATCTATGGTAGCTTGAATTAGCAGCAAAATGGTTAGGGTCAGCAACCTCTTCTTCTTCTGCAATAAGTGGGACATGGTGTTTTTGAACAACAAGTTTATCTCTCATGATGATCTTTTGCATCATTTCTTCCATTTTACTTAACAAAATATCTAGTTTCACTTCTGAAGATGTTAGGTGTTCCTTCTATATGTTCTCTGTATCTTCTGCTTCTTTCAATTTTGACCTTTTGACCAACAACTTAGCTTCCACAACTACTGCATTGTCCTACATTTCTTTGAGTGTGGTAGGGTCCCTTTCTCTCAATTGAAATTCCATTTCCGAATCAAAGGCATCTAGGTAGTGTAAGATAGCTAAACCGGGTGGTGGTTTGATATCAGTAGAGATTGAATGGTATACTTAATGGAACCTCGCTGAAAAGTGTTTCATTGTTTATCCAGGCTATCTTTTCAAA
The DNA here is from genome assembly GCA_000404065.3 of Pinus taeda. NCBI lineage: Eukaryota > Viridiplantae > Streptophyta > Pinopsida > Pinales > Pinaceae > Pinus > Pinus taeda. Next base: position 37,846 of record APFE030590111.1, on the reverse strand, counting down.
TGATTATACTCTTGTAAAATTAGAAAAGGATTCCTCTTGGTCACCCATTTATCAAGAAAGACTTTCACAAACTAATGAATATAAAAAATGCTTGCAGCTGTGTTGAAGGCCCCAAAAGTCGGGTCTACAACAAGGGGGATACCCGCCCGGTTCGGACCTTGGTTGGCAGCTCCTTATCCATTTGGTATAGCGGGTCCAATTGGGGATATGCGACTAGTTTCCCAATTCAGTGTGTGTGTGTGAAAAAGAAGGGTATTTCTGTTCTAAATGGAATACTTCTATCCTAATTCTAATCTAATGCTATGCTATTGTATTCTAATAAACAGAAAAACATCAAAATTTATGCTAACCCGGGGTGTGATATTTCCTCTATGCGATCTAAAAAGATTTCAAACAATAACTGGTAATAAAGATCATTCAGCTATTATAAGAAAATAATTCAATAAAGATGAACTACTTCGTGTAAAAAGTTAGACGAAACAGTTGTGAAAACCTATCGCATAAATGAGCTATTCATACACTAAGCACAAATAAATAGTTATCACCATACAAAAGTGCCAAATGATAACTCAAGCATTCACATTGTAATATATAAACAACTGAAAATTGAATATCACTTTAACACATAAGCAGAAATGGTTAAGAGATAAAAGTACCATTTATAACTAGTCCTACTCATGAGCTTCAAGCGACAATTGATTTATCTTTCCTTGATTTAACATCCACTAAGAGTACAGAAGTGCAACATCAGTAGCAGATATCAAATGCAAATATCAATAAAACTTGTTCCATTCATTCATCAAAACCTCCTCAGAGGGTGCAAAAGTGCATGTTCTGAGGACAAGTTTTTGATAAATTTTTGGACCCTTCTCTAAATGCATGAGAAGGGTTTAAATACTACTAACTAAATAACTTATTTACAGAAATTTGAGGATTCGGTTTAAATGACCGTCCTCTTTCTAACAAAACTATTCTAAAATTAAATCTACTAACTATTTCTAAATCTACTCCTTAATGTCGCAAGCATTCAATATTTTTCTGAGTAGAGTCGGCTGATTGTCTTCCGCCTTTGGTTGAGTTAAGCAAACAGAAACGAAAAGAGCTGGCATTATCTTCTCAGTAAAATTGATGATAGGCTTGAGAATCATCCCATGAATATGTAGCATTACTATGTATGCCTGGTAAAAATCCCATTTCAACTTGGTTAACCTTCGGACTGCTTCTGCTTTTCCTTTAGTCTTCTGTTTCTAGTTTGCTTCTATCGCTGATTTCTTGCAATTTTCGGGGCTCGCAGGTGACTGAGCAACTAGGGACCTTCCTTTTCGAACCATTTTCCTTAGCGATGCGTGATTAGCACTAAGCGCTAATAGTGCATTGGAAACTGCCTCTGTTTCTTGATATGGGCTTCCCTGATGCGGTTTTTTCGTCTTGCGCATCTTTCTAGCACCAAATATTTTGAAGGCCCCGAAAATTGGGTCGACAACAAGGGGGATACCCGCCCGATGCGGACCTTGGTTGGCAGCTCCTTATCCATTTGGTATAGCGGGTCCGACTGGGGACATGGGACCAGTTTCCCAATTTAGTGTGTGTGTGTGAGAAAGATGGGTGTTTCTGTTTGGACCAGAATAATTCTATCTAATCTAATGCAATGCTATTGTATTCTAATAAACAGAAAAACATTGAAATTTATGCTAACCCGGGGTGTGATCTTTCTTTTATGCGATCTCAAAAAGATTTCATACAATAACTGGTAATAAATATCATTCAACTATCATAAGAAAAGAATTCAATAAAAATGAGCTACTTCGTATAAGAAGTTAGACGAAACAACTATTAAAACTTATCGCATAAATGAGCTATTCATACACTAAACATAAACAAATAGTTATCACCGAACAAAAGTGCCAATTGATAACTCAGACATTCATGCTGTAACATATAAATAACTGGAAACTGAATATCGCTTTAACGCATAAGCAGAAATGGTTAAGAGATAAAAGTACCATTTATAACTAGTGCTCTCATGAGCTTCAAGCAATGATTGATATCTCTCCTGATTCAACATCTACCAAGTGTAAAGAAGTGCAACATCAGTAGCCAGGTATCAAATGCAATATCAAATAAACCCTGTTCCATTCATTCACCAACCTCTCTGAGGGTGCAAAAGTGCATGTTCTGAGGACAAGTTTTTGATAAATTTCTGGACCCTTCTCTAAATGCATGAGAAGGGTTTAAATAATACTAACTAAATAACTTATTTACAGAAATTTGAGGATTCGGTTTAAATGACCATCCTCTTTCTAAAATTAAATCTACTAACTATTTCTAAATCTACTCCTTAATGTTGCAAGCATTCAATATTTTTCTGAGTAGAGTCGGCTGACTGTCTTCTGCCTTTGGTTGAGTTAAGAAAACAGAAATGACAAGAGCTGACATTATCTTTTCAGTAAAATTGATGATAGGCTTGAGAATCATCCCATGAATTTGTAGCATTACTATGTATGGCTGGTAAAAATCCCATTTCAACTTGGTTAACCTTTGGACTGCTTCTGCTTTTCCTTCAGTCTTCTGTTTCCAGTTTGCTTCTATCGCTGATTTCTTGCAATTTTCGGGGCTTGCAGGTGACTGAGAAACTAGGGACCTTCCTTTTCGAACAATTTTCCTTAGCGATGCGCGATTAGCGCTAAGCGCTAATCGCGCATCGGAAACTACCTCTGTTTCTTGATCCAGGCTTCCCTGATGCGGTTTTTTCCTCTTGTGCCTCTTTCTCTCATTCGGTATAAAGCCCAAAATTTGTAAACATAGTGGTTCTGTGAGCTCTTGACCCTGAGAATTAAATTGTTTGTTTCTGGTATCAGCGTCTTTCAGTATCCATTCAACCATGACTATACGTGAGAAACCTGTGATAGATGCCTCCGAAGAGTTCTGCGACTCTTTTTCTTCATTGAATGGATTAAGTGTACCTTCCGAAATGTTCATTGGAGCGCTGCCTTCCCTCCTCGTTGTTTTCTGCGTAATGCCCTGTATAACGCTTCGTCCTTCTTTCCTGCAGTTTACATGGATGTGAAGTAATGATAAAGGACTAATGACAGGAAAACTTTTAAATGCCGAAGATATGCAAGACATGCCACCTTACGTGAGCTATTTCTTCAAAAACACAACACCCTAATTCATTAACAACTGGCAATAACTCATTAATTCTCATTAAAATACATGAACAACTCTTGGCTAAAAAGTTTTCTCGAACAATGAGCCAGAACGAACTGTGATGGAGGGGTCCCGCGTTTTTGCTTTACGATGTCGCAGATCGCAGTATCGCAATATCGCAATGTCGCAATGTTATCGTGCTGTTTTTATCGCAAATTGCAGTATCGCAGTATTGCGGTATCGCAATATCGCAATATCGCAAAATCGGAGATCGTTATAATTCTTGTGTAATTTGTGATGTGCGATATGCGATATCGCATATCGGCGATGTTTTAAATTTTTTCAATGTTTCTTCAGTATATGCGACGCGACGAAGTTTCACGTCGCAATATCGCCTTTTATCATTTTAACTCTTTAGAAGGTGTATCCTATCATCCTTTGCGCGATGTGATATCTTTTAAGGAGTAAATTTAATTTTCTTCATTATGAAACTTAGGTTTTCTAGATTTTTCAAGGTATTTTCCTAAGTCCATGATGTTGTAAGTTTCATCTAAAAAATAAAATGTAACACTAACTAATTTTTTTGAGGGTCCCCACTTATTTAATATTAGCAATAATACTTCATAAGGAGGGGGGTTGTTGGTGGCCACAACATAGTGCCCAAATATGTCTATAACACCATGGACCCATGTTGCCCCTATATTTCCTAAAAAACGTCATTTAGGGCCTCAAAACGACTTCGGAAGTTCAGGACCCAAAAAACTGCTAAAAATTGGTAAATTGTGCTACAATTTAGGAAACTAAAAATACTGAAAGAGACAGTTGTGGGGGTCCAAATGGGATAGGTGGGTGGCCACCAACATCCACCTGGATCATTCCTCCCCCCTTAGGAAGCAGTGGTCCCCATTGCGTTGAGTTCCTCCCTAAGATGGGGAAGCTTTTGCTGATCTATGTCTTTGGTGAGTTGTTCTGCAATCTCTGATGTGTCTAGAAATGGTGGGAAGCATGGTCGAAGACGGTCCGCATTTAACACTCGGTGCAAGCGAAGGAATGGAGGAATGCTGTGCTTCAAAGCATTGTTTCGCGTAGCCTTGGTATTAGTGTAAGGACCATGTCAGAGTGGTCTGAGTTTTTGATGGGTTCTGGTAAGGTGTTCTCTCTACAGATGTAACCAAACTTTGTCACCCACCTGAAACTTGTGTGGTACCCCTATGGGTGAGGAGAAGTTGTTCTTATGTTCTGTCATGACCGTATCCCTTTGCTACTGCTTCTGCAAGGAGGAACCCTTTGTCGGGGTCGTGGATATAACAACGATATTTCCCTTACTTTAGGAGCGAACTAGACAGAAAATAAATTTCCTAGTCTATGAGATGAGCTTGCTGCCTTTCTTGGCAGTGATCAAAGAGGTGGCGGTAGGTGGGGCTACCTCCGGTATCATGTATAATAAATTATCCAAAGAAATAATGATTGCGCAAGGCATTGACTCATACATAGCATGTCGCCTCCACAAGTGTGGCTGGCCTAATAGTACATCACAAACATCCAGAGGTGTAACATCACATAATACCTCATCTGTGAAGCGCTTGATGCTGTGGGGAAGGCGGCTCTGCTAGTGAAATTTGAGGTCTCGTCCTTCATGATGACCTGATATTGTACGGCTGCGGGTGTGGTGTAGTTGGTAGGCCCAACCGCTTCACAACCTCTACTGAAACGAGGTTCTTTTGGCTGCCACCGTCGAAAATGAATTGCAGTGGTGAACCCTTCACTCACATCTATGAGTGGAAAAGACGTTCCCAGTCCTTTGGATATTTGGGCTTATTTTTCTGGATCTTGGCAGTGGCAATAGTGGCGCTGGCTTCTGCATCAATGATCTGCTTCCCTTTGCCATTCCCCTTATCGGGTTTTGGCTCAGGGTTAGAACATGCATCTGATTCGGAAGCCTTCAACTCGGCCACCAACGACTACTTGGTCCGACACTCACTTGTGTTGTGAGTGGGGCTCTTGTGGAACTCACACCACTTTCTTGTGTCCTTTTTCCACTTCATGGTGTTGTTCTTTTCTTGCGTCTTCAACAGGTTGTCTTGGGTCACCCCATCTTGGCTTTGTCCTTTGGTCTTCGGATTCGCAGATCTAAAGTCTCACTTCTTCTGTTTGAACTTTTGCTCGATTTTGACAGCGTATCGGTACGCTGTGCCGAGCGAGGAGATGTTCAGGAACTCCATCTCTTACTGGATGTATCTGTGTAGGAAGCTGCAGTATTTGAGTACCAGATGTAGCTCAGAATCTTTGATACCCAACTGTGTACGAAGGGTATGAAAAATGTTGCTGCACTCCGACACATGTTGGTCCCTTCCCTGCCGCAGCGTGGTCCACTTTATGTATTTGTCCTCGTAGCTTTTGACAGGGTAGTACTGCTCCTTGATAGCATCCCGAAATGAATCCCAAGTGGGTGCGGCTGAAAATAGTGAGCTTGTACTTTCATCCTTCTGCTCGTAGTATGTTTCCCCCTAGTCCTTGATGTGGGGGGCTACTTTGAGAAGAGCGAAAACAATCTTTTCCCGACTTGAAAATTCATGAATAGAAAAATACCCATCTAGCAGATTTAACCATTTATCTATGGCATCTGTGTCTATTTGACCCTCGAAGATGGGGATTTCAAAATTAAATTGTACCTTAAAGGGTGTGGCATTTCCAGAGTAGCTGTTGGAAGCCGATGCGTTGCCTTTGGGTAGCCGCTAAAGGATCTGTGCAAAGCTGTCCATCATTGCGTTCCTCTATCGCTCGAGGGCTTCTTCGAGCAAGATTTTGATAGGATCTCGTGCCCCCTCGTCTTTCTTCTCATCTGCCATGGGAGGCCGTCGGGATTTGCGAGGCTGGTCTTGCAAAGGTTCGACTAGTTCAAGCCCTAACTCCTTATATCCCAACCTCGTTGGGGACATGCAAAGAAAAATAGAGAAAAAGAAGACCACTTTGATACCACTGATCCTGATTTAAACAGGAACACAACAAATTACAGAGATAACCATAAACACTTATATGCAGTGGAAAGAATACTTCATTTCATTAATGTAAAATATTGAAATATGCTTACAAATGGTAATGGAAATAAACAAGCTAGGGCGATGGTAGCTTATCTCTGAGAAGAGATGTGGCGGCTACATGCCTCTGAACTATGTTACAATGAGGATCGAAGGCCTATTTATTGTTGAGAAACAATGGAAATCCCTTCACATCCCAAAACCTAACCCTAGAAGATGAAACGCCAAATTGTTGGCCCCGTTTGGGTAAATTGGTACATCAATTTCCTGGGGTCGTAACTTTGGCATACGATCTCCGTTTGATGCGTACAATAGCTTGTTATAAATATCTATCTGAGAACTACCACTTTGGTAAGGGAGACATTGGTCCATGGACCCTTGTTGCCCCTAGATTTCCCAAAAAAACGTCATTGAGGGCCTCAAAACAGCTCCGGAAGTTCAGGACCCGAAAAACTGCTAAAAATAGTAAACTGTGCTACAATTTAGGAAACTAAAGAGACTGAAAGAGACAGTTGTGGGGGTCCAAATGGGATAGGTGGGTGGCCACCAACATCCACCTCGATCATGAGCAGGGTCCACTAGGTGAGACGCAATAACTGGGACCTGCGCGTACCAGTGATTCAATGGGCCTATAGGACCATGTGCGAAACCCTAACCGGGGAACAATTCCAAGGCTGCAGAATGAAGCAGGGACCATAACCTCTAAGGATCATGCAAAGGTGAATCTGCACATAATAGCACCCATAGATTTGACAGTGTACGAAGCCTGGGATGAAGAAATCACACTGCTACACGAAGCAGAACACATAATACTTTAGGAAGCAATTCTACAGGGAAACTTTAGACTTCACGAACTTGAAAAGGACCGAGTACAGCTAAGGAAGAAAGGAATTTTAATGGAATCAAAGATCAAGAGGCTAGAAAATGACATAAAGGGAGCATTCCTTGTCAATAAACCAATGATGGCAAGGCAAGGTGTGTATGATCATATTAACGAATTAGAGGACTACCACCGGGAATTGGTTAGTATGCTACTGTGGCTAGGACCACATATCACCAAACGCAGTAACTAGGGAATCACATTACAAATAGTAGAGTGCGTGACGCCGATTGCCACAATGATAAATGCAGATTTTCTGTGGACTATGTTGGAGGGAAGGATGGAGTCCTACATAGGTGGTGTGGCCACCTGACTAGCGATAGGAAGAACAATCTTAGCATTCCAAGTAGTTGAAAGGAAGCGCGGGACTATAAATTATTCTGCTTGGGAGCTGCGCACTTTCAGAGGTGCGTACAAGAATAACCTGTCACAAGGTTCGCGCCCGCACATGGAGGACTACGCTGCTACGCAGGCTGGCTAGGAAGTGACCATTGGTGAAATTGTTCATGACGGGATGTCCGATTTGAGGCCAAATGGAGTGGGCGACGGGTATTTAAGACAAGAGTTATGGGCAAGGCTTGGGAAAATCTTCCACCAAGGAAGCATTAATGGCCCGAAATTGGGGAGAATGGTCAAATTTGAATTCAAAAGGTGTTATAAAACTCAAAGGGCTAGCTAGTAGACAACACTTGGTCATTTGAGACTTGAGCGGTTGAACAAAGCACAAAATGTTGAGAGCCGAGTGATAATAGAGCCCATAAGTTCGCGAAAGACCACATACAATGTAGAAATGATGACAACCATTAAGGATGGGTTTGGCATTGAAGAAGGAACCACTGGTGAGGCCGTGCAGACCCACATGGTACAGGATATTCCCAAAGGTGCTAGGGTTGTGACAGAAATTCCTAAATCACCCCAGACGCCGAGACTGAAGAAAGATAAGCAGGCAATGGGCCTAGTACGCATGTGCCCGAGGAATCTGTGGCACAGTAAGTTATCAATGGAAGAAAAAGAAAAGGTAGTCACCATTGAAACAGACGAAGAGGAAGAAGAATTGCAGGCCCTGATTGCCGCCACAGAGGAAGAAGAAGATGTGGAGGAAGACATCCAATCATTGCGCTCTGCAGCAAATTGCCTGTGTATGTCCCTCCGCGAAAAGGGAAAATGAAAATACCGAAGGATCTAGATGCAACGAAGAGTGCATTCCAGACCCCGCTCCTCCCTGATGGAATTATCTTTGAGGGCTCGCACTTAAGTCGTGTGCTCACCATGAAATTTGAAGACTGGGACCTCACGGACAGCGAGAAGTTTCCTCACTTAGAAATGACAAATCTGATGAAGTAGAATACGAAGGTGTTACATAGTAATTTGTCACTACCTTCACTCCCAGTCCATCTACTCTGTGATGTGTCCAAGTCAAACATGCTCATACTGAACAAATGCTCTCTTATGCTGCAAATTGACCCACTTTTCCTAAGTTATCTGTCTCATCGTGAATATGGACTTAATATACGCACTAAAGGGCGCTCATAAACAGTCCAGCCGTGCTGACAGCGGGGAAGTACATCTGATTCCTGTGATGGTGCGATTTCATGCTCCAGTGCGAGGTTACTTATTATCTTTAGCGATGATATGATTGGCTACATTGCTCATTAGTGATGTCAGCGCTAAATCTTAGTTATGTACTTGCAATGATCCAGATTGGGCAAATTTGTTCCAACAGTCGGCCTTCTGGATGACTCCAGACCTGGTTGTTGGCATAGTTTGTGTCGCCTTTCCTTCCTTGGTGTGGAAGTTCCATCAATTGTGCTACCTTACTTGGGAATAAGCTCTCTCTTCCACCTTTCATGGAGACTCCTTTAAAAACATCAAAAAATCAAAAGACTGTATTCATTTAGTGTGCGAAAGTGAAAGTGAATTTTCATTTCAAGGTTGCATATTGGAAAGTGAATGATTAAAATCTCTCATTAGTAGTACCCATGCACAATAGGAATTGATGTCTATATGCATTGTGTGATCGCATTTGTTAGGCTTGGTTTTCTTGGTTTGGGAATGATCTCTCTACCCTCTCGTAGGTAGGTGTTCATTGAAAATTAAAGGATATTTCATTCATTTTAGTTGCATCCTAGGTTTTGTTGTATACATACGGTAGGGCCTGAAAACTGAAACATAATTCAAGATCAACCTTAAAACGAACTGAATAAATCTAACAACGCATTGGAACATAATGCTCATTATTTAGAGGTCTAGGCTAGAGACGTGCTCCGACGTTGTTAAACCTAGTCACTATTGCTTTCACTCAAGGTTGGTTGATTCCTCCTTCTATGACTCAATAGCGGTCTAGTACGGAATTGTGCTCCCATGTACCATCGAGTATATGTTGGGAGACCCCACTAGGTTATCATCCTTTATCCTTAGGAAGCCATGTCTGCTACCTTGCAAACCGTAACTCACCAAACACAACATTTGGGAAGATTGACTGCTGTACGGAAAGTCCTTGGTTTTCATATGACTGCCAAGGTGTATATGCAGTTTTATGTGTTATTTGGTAAACCTTTTGCCTAGTTCTCCAGAGTAGTCACTTTCGTTCCTTTTTGGACTCCCTAAAAGAAAAGGTCCATCTGAGAACTTGTCACTTCAGGCTCATTAAGCATTCGAAGGCGACTAGAGTCATCTTTTGGTCCTTTTCTCGACCCTTTAAAGATGAAAAGGTCAAGTTTTGTTCTTGTGTCTTAAAATTTATTGGCCACGTTCACATTTACCTGGTTAGATCTTGTTTGCGTTTACTTTGGGTAGGGTTCTTTCTCATTAGTTTCCTAGGATTTTGAAGTGAATAATCCTAGCGGAATCATCGATTCCGTCTCTCGTTCCAAGTGACCAAGGGTCTCCATCCTCTGTCACTCCCAAGGTTCCGGTTGTTAGTGATACTCTCCTTGTTATCCCTAGTATCCAACCACTTAACTCTTGCGCCCCAGAGGACGAGTCTTATGATATTAATTGGAATCTCATTTGGGAGCCTTCCGAGGAAGACTTTCTTGCTACTCCTCCTAGTGTTTCGGTCCCAATGTCTTCCTCCGACATGGATGAGACGACTCCCATCTCCGGTGAAGAATCCTTTGTGTCAGAAAGTGAAATTCCTATTCGTACAGAAACAGAAACTTCACCTTTCCCTGCAGTAGGAACTTCACCTTTCCGTGTTACTTACCTTGGTCTCACATTTCCTCTAAGGTATAATGATTTGGCGGACATCATTGGTTCTAGGTCTCCTCTTTCGAGTTCCATATGGTCTCGTACTGTCCCTCCGACTTTAGATCCATTCACCCCTCAAATTCATAATGTGTCTATCACATCTGTTCTGACCATGCCAACTGTTTGTGTGGCTTCTTCAGCCCCTGTTGTCAGTGCTGCCACTGCCTCTTCAATGGTTACTACTATTGCCGAACCTTTTGCTGGTCCTGCCTATAGTGGCCCAACAGCAGGAGTTGTTGATCCCGCACTAAGTGCCCCACCTTCTTCTGGTTCCATTCCAGCAGGGGGGGCATATGATCAATATGTACAAGCTCTTCGGAATCTGGATCCTCAAAATCCGTTTAATTATTATGATTGTCATGGAGCTCACATCTATTACCCCAGACCTATGCCATCTCAACCTGCGGTTGAGGTCACGGTCCCGTTGTCCGTTGCTTGGGGTACCACCACTTATCATGGTGGCCAAGCACCACCTACAAATTTTCAAGGGCCACCTTATCAAGGTCAGCCATCTTATGGACAACCTTATCTAGGGAAACCTGGAGGCCCACAAGGACAACCCTTCTAAGGACAACCTTCGGCGTTTGGTGGTTCTTCCTTTACCTATTTTGGGTAGCCTTATGGTAACCTAGGACAACCTTACATTCAACAAGGTCAACCTGGTATCTAGCAAGGCTACTCTTCTGGGAAATTTGGTCAGCCTTACATTCAGCAAGGCCAACCCATTGTCTAGCCTAGTCAACTGACTCGACAGAGTGGTCAACCTTAGAATCAACCAGGCCAACCAACTGTCCAGTCTGCTGAGCCATCCGGCCAGTCAGGACAACCCTCGGTTGTGTAAGGACAACCCACTACCCAACAAGTTCAACTTTCTCGGTAGGTGGGTCAGCCTCAATCTCAACTAGGTCAACCTTCTAGCCAGATGACTCAACCTCAGTTTTCTCAGGGACATCCATCTGGGCCTGCTCAACCGGGCACTCAAATGATGGTTTCTTCTCATGTGCCACCCGGTTTTCAGCCCCAGTCTGGGCTCCAGATCCAATCCGGTCCTCAAATTTAGGTTGGATCTCAATCTCAACCCGCTTATCAAACCCAGCCTGGCTACGAGGCCCAGTTTGGAGCCCAGTCGCCTTATGGTACCCAGTAATCCCAAGGGCAAGCCCAATTTTCCCCATATCAAAATTACCAACAACTGTAGGTAAATCCTTATCAGAATTGCCAGCAACCCTATGTTGCTCCTGCAAGCCAAGTTGGTAATCAGTGGAATGCTGGGGGGCAAGTCTAGGGTCAATCGTCCAGTTACAGCTATAACCCCTATGGGCAAAACTCCTACGGACAAAACCCTTACGGGCCAAGTCCGTCCGGACAAAACCCTTACGGGCCAAGTCCGTCCGGACAAAACCAATGTGGGCAACAAATAGCTAGGTGGAACTCTGGTACTACCTCCTACCCACGGCCGCAAATGTCCTTTAATCCTCAGTTACCCTTTTTAGTGACATTGGAATTACCAAACGTGTCCAAACTGACAAATGATCCCATTCTTCATAATCCGTATTGGCCACCGGTTCCAACTAAAATTCCAAGTGATTGTCCCAAGTTTGATGGTAAAGCTAGAGAAGATCCCCAGGCTCATGTTATGACGTATCATCTATGGTATTCGTCAAATTCATGGCTTGATGATTCAATCCGACTTCACCTTTTTCAACGGACTCTCACTGGCTCTACTGCTAAGTGGTATATTGAGTTAGCTCGTGGATCTTTTCAGGACTTTAACTCGTTAGCTATGGCATTCTTAACTCATTTTCAGTTGCTGATTCGCTATGAAATGGGCACACATCTCCTTACATCCTTAAAATAGACTACAGCCACACATATCTTCGATCATATTCATGAATGGAGACGACTTCACCGTTTGATTAAGTTTTGGATTCTCGATCAGCTTCTGACCGACTAGTTTACAACCTCATTCATCGGTCCAATAGCTCGGGACATTGCTATGGGAGCATGTGTAACTTAAGAGCAAGCTATCATGCGTGCTTAGTACCTTGACTTGGTTTACTCCCAGCCCGGTACATTATATGATTATTTTCCTAATGCTCCGAGGCCCAGAACCTCTAAAGCTCCACCAACACCCTCTATTGACGGTGTCATCGGTTCTGTTAATCCACCCTCTAAGAAATCTTCCACGAACCCTAGGAAGCAAAAGAAGAATGCTTCAAATGAAAATATTTCTCAGGGCGTATCCAATGCTGGTAATACTTCTGAGGTGAATGCCGTCTAGTCCACCACGACAGACAAAGCCTCGAAAGGGAAAAAGAAGGGAAAAGGAAAGAATAAAGCTGAATAGGCGAAGCAGGATTCCCCTAAACCTCCACCCGAGGAAGGTGCCAAACGCAAGCCTAATTATCCTTGCCTTATCTATGAAGAGGATCACTATACCAAAGAATACCCAAGGCATTCCGAAGTTAGTCGTTTGCTGAAAGGTGCCCCTGGAACTCCTACCATGCTCAAAGAGCCTTTTCCCTCACAACAAACTCAAATGGTGGCTGATCCGTCTCAAACCTCTTCTCCCTTTAGTTCTCAGGTATTTATGGCTGGACGACTCTTGTCCACATTAGTACTCGGCCAAAAGAATATCCGTCACCTGCCAGGAAGGAGCCTGAGGTCCCCTCTAGTGCTCCTCCATCCAGTTCTGGTCCCCTTCATATTGTGCGACCTAGCACTGAAACGGTCATTCGACCTCCTCTTAAAGGTGTACTCCAGAAATATTCATACAACCCTAATGCTCGTGCTGCTCAGCACTATAGCATCATTGAGGACTTAGCCCAGGCTCCGTCGGTTATGTCTGTATTAGAAGTTCTCCAGAGCTGCCCCTCTCAGAGGAAGTCTTTGCTATCGGCCATCAGTGGTATTGTCCCGACCGAATTAGATTTGATTACTTTTGACCTGAATAGTCATATACCAAGGTTGCCTCACCAAATTGCCTTCCTTATTTAGGTCATCATCAATTCCAAAATGATTCATCGTATCGTCATTGATGAAGGCACTTCCACTTGCATAATGTCTGTTGCTTGTTGGAAGGCTATTGGTTCTCCGACTCTGAGCCAGTCTCCTACGACCTTGGAAGCCTTTTATGGGAGAGAGTCTCGTCCTTATGGTATCCTCCAACACTTGCCCATTACAATGGAAAGAAAGACGATCAAATTAGAGGTCAAAGTTGTCAATGCAAATTTAACTTACAACCTCCTTTTAGGACGAAGCTGGACATATGCCATGTGAGCTGTGGCCTCATATCTATTCTGTGTCATTTGTTTCCCTCATCAGGGGAAGATCGTCATAGTAGACCAGTTCTCCTTCTTTTCCTCTTCCTCCGATGGCAATGTGCCTTTCGTGGAGCATACCTCAGTTCCTCTTGAGAGTGTGGGTGCTGGACTCTTTAAAGATCCTACCCTTATGGGTGTTTTTTCACTCCCACCTCCCAATATCACCCCCATTAATATGATTTCTGCTCGCTCTGATCCATCGGTTCTTCCTCCTACCGATCACATAAAATCCTGGGGTGATGAGATGCCGTTGAGTCCTGCCGAGCTCAACTACATCGAAATTATTTCTGCATCGGCTCCATCCTCTGAACCTGCTCCTTTGAGCAGAGCTCTCAACTCGTAAATGCAGCCCCCTTGGCTTGGAGATAACGCTTCTTCAGACCCATTACAGGAACATTTTCCTTCTGATGAAGTGTTCATTGAGACTATGACTTTCGAGGGACCCCCTTGGCCTGATCATCACCTTCGATCCTCATTTCTCCCTACCCATTGGGAAATGCTTGCTTGTCTTGAGTGATTTTCTTCTTGTTTTCCATTGCACCATGTTGTTACCATCGACCCTTTTGCCAAATGGGGCATTTATTATATGACCTGTAACCCTCACTCGGCCAGGGGGCATGGGTATATCATCGTCGCCATTGATTATTTCACAAAATGGGCCGAGGCGATGCCTACACTATCTGAGGATGGTCACACAGCGGTGCAACGGGATAAGCCCAGAAATGGGCTTTATTTGAAAAAATATTATACATGAACCCCATGCACTCTGATTTGTACATACGTGTGTTCTCAGCGGGTGTGTCATGTGTGTGTGTGTTTTCATGTTTTGGCTTGGTGTGTAGGCATAATTGCCACTTATTGTGTCTTTTGCTTCATATGCAGATGTCTGGTACACCTTACATTGGTTTCGCTGATGGTGCCTGCCATAGTACACGCAACCTGTCTTCTGCGGCATGGGTGATCTATGATCCTCACGGTGAGTTAGTAGACCTTCAAGGCATTTGTCTGGGTTCTACCACAAACAATGTCGCTGAATATAGTGCTATTATTGAATTACCGACCGACGCTATCAACCTCGGCATTCATGCATTGGTTGTGAATCTGGACTCTCAGCGTGTTGTCCACCAACTTAATGGGCGTTATTTCGTCAGAGATCATTGGATTTTAAGGTTGTATTTACGTGTTAAATTGTTAGAAAGGAATTTTGATTTTATCACATATCAACACATTCCAAGGCGATTAAACACGTTAACTGATGCATTAGCGAATCGTGTATTAGATAGACATTTACGTAACATGTAATCAAAATAGCATATCGAAGCATTCAAAAACACAATAATGAACCATATGTATATATATATATCTATATATATATATATTATTATATCTATTCTAATATATATATTATATAATATATGTATATATTTATATTATTATATTATATATATATATATATTTTATATATTATATATATTTATTTATATATATATTATATATATATATATATATATATATATAATATTTATATATATATATCTTATATATATATATGTTATATATATCTTGTGTGGCGCACCGAGGCGCTAAAAAAATAAATGTATATGTCCGAATAGAGTCTGTATTATCCATACATCGGAGACACATGTCTCTCAAAAAATCAGCAGGATAAAACCTAGGTGTCTACTATGGTGGGTTATGCTCCCTATAGCACACCACCGCTCATGCAACCCGTCTCAATAATCGGTGCACCCTAGGTATCACCCCTACTGTGTGAACCTGGAACTTTATGGGACCTCCTCGACCCCCATGTAATCAGGGATCCCCGCCGTCAGACCCTCGAGATTTTGGGCCACTGTCTCTATCAAATCACCAGCTGGAGGAGCCAAGGCTAGCTCTCTAATACCCTCTAGGTCCCTCTGCGCCTCTGGAGCTAGTCCTACAGGTCTCACTGGTCCCACATCTGTAAATACCATAGAGTACCTCATTAGGACGTATGCATGAAAAATTCCAAAAAACATCATAAAAGATAAAATACAAAAATAGCGTGATCAAGTGCTTTACCACCATCATCCCACTACTCGCCAGGGGGTAGCTACATATTGGGATCTCCACGAAAGTCTATCCCAGCATATGGCCAATCCTCAACAAAGATCGTCTGGCGCTCCAACCACCCACTGAACATTGTCCCCCATGACACTGGGCGTCCGCCACCTCCTCGTGGCATAATGTGGGCCCATCGTGTGATCCTGGGCTCTTGCGGTCTGGGTGCATCCAAGACCATATCTTGCAACTGCAGTGCTGGCACCTACTCCAGCATGAGCGGGATCAAGATGGATCCGTAGCCAAACTGTTTCATCTCTCCTCGACGACAGTTGTTAAGTTGTCTCTTCATATTAGCCGTCATTGTTTCCGCCCAGTTGAACATGGTCGGATTAAGGCATTCGAGAGCCACCCATAGATGAGTCTTTGATGCCTCGTGTTGGGCTTGGGAGCTTGCTACCATTGTTACCATAAAACAAACTTCTCGAAGAACCACGTCTTCCACTGTCGGAATCGCCACCTTCCCGCTCTTTGTTTTTCGTGCCCGGGGGCACACTCATGCCATTATCATATCTAGTGATTCGCCCCCAGGACGTTGGCCCTCTAGGATTGGCCTCTCACTGTGACGGGACAATCCGGTCAAAAAATATATGTTTGTTGCATCGAACTCAATGTCTCAGCAACGTATTATGAATTTCCCGTCTACCGGGTTCCATGCACGGATTATCAGCTCTAGCAAATTGGGTTGGGCCCGAAGGTGCAGAGCAAGGAAGAATTTTAGCAATCCGCATGCATGTAAAGCATTTCAGCACCCAGCATCAGCAAAAGCTTCCTCATCATTGACATTGTGAGTTCGTTCCTACCAAACGAAGGACATGATGCCTTGCATGACGAGAATAAATGAATTAGAACTTCATTTATAAATTTCAATCCATAATTTGCATAAAAAATAGTTTTGCGTCGTCATCGCAACTGTTTTTAAAACAGTTGCGATGGCACGAAGTTCCTAGTTCAATTTTCTTGTGGTCATTGTGAGAATACATCATATTCTCATGATGATCGGAGAGCGTTACATGTAAGTCGTGCTTGGTCATCGCGGACCTGAGCGACATACCCGTGATGACCGAGCGGCGGACTCCAATTCAAAAATCCGTTCAAACTTACATATCTAACACTCAAATGCATAAAAAAACTATTGAAATGAAGTGCAAGAGGAGGTCTACTTACTTGGTAGAAGTTTCACGACGAAACGTCAACAAATGAGGCCGGAATCAGCTTGAGAAATTAGCTCTAATTGGTGCTCCAAATACTCCAATGGTAAATTGAACAGTGCAAATGGTAAAAATAAAATGGATTACCCCCCTTTTTATAGTAGTTTTTTGAAATATTAAAAAATTGCACTTTATAATATGGGTATTTACCATTTTTATTGCATGGTTAATTGGAGTTTTGGTTTCTAATTATGTTTTTGTATATATTAATTATTTATGTCGAATGGGTTTTACATTTGACGTGTTTTGTGCAGAACTATAGGTCACGGAGCCACATGTGGACTTGGTTCGTAAAGTTGTCTTTAACGCTCTTTTCCGACTTAAAAAAAAAATGAAAAGATAGCCGAGTTGTCCCTTTCGACTCGTTAAACAAAATGAGAGGTGGTCTGCTTTAAGCTCTTTTCCGACCGTGTAAATGAGAAAAGACTGCTGAGATTTTGTTGTTTTAGGCTCCTTATTGGTCACAAAACGGTGTGGTTTTGATTGCTTTTCTACTTTTTCAGGTCAAGATCACTTATCACGAAAATTACTCCTTGATCGTAATGGTCAAGCGGTTCTTTCGAGTGTCATTTTATACTTTTTCAGGCTCGAGAGACAAAAATTTACGAAAAAGTACTGTTGTGGAGGTAAATCCCCTCTGCGGACAGAGGCGATCCCTACTAGCCCAAATGGGGTCTAGCAACTATCAAACAACGCTAACACGCAGGTTCCTAATTGCAAATTAAAGACCAATGATGAGGGCCTACCTAGATTCCAACGCTAGTACTCGTAGAAGAGTCGTCGCTCCCATTCCTTTATTTCGGCTGGTCACGATCCCCACGATCCCTGTGAACGGACACCTGCACATGCAAAGAACGACACGAACACAAGCGTAAAATCCAATAGATGCAACTATATATCAGTTAGAAAGGATATAACTCAAGCATCATTACAAAGACAATAAGAGTGGAAACATAATGATAGTCATCTATTATTGATAAACAAAGAAGAATACAACCATAGTTCTGACGTCAAATCCTCCTTTGGCTTGGTGATCAGCAGCAGATGCCTTGCAAAGCTTGTTGGGAATGGGGAACAAGCCTCTCTCTCCTTGGTTATTTGAACAAGAATCTCCTTACTTTAGATTTAGCCTTATGGGAATGAAGAAGGCTTCTTGCAGCATGAACTTAGAAATTCTCAAACTTTGGGACTTTGGAACTTGGAACTAGCTTGTCAAAGGCAAAAGGACAAGCTATTATAGATAGAGGAGAAGGAGTTAGGATCATCCACAATATTCATGGGATTGGCTTTATCACTAAGAATCTTCCATGAGAGGTGGAGAACTACTTCCCTCCTATGGAGATTCGAAGCCAAACTAAACCAACTCAATATAGATTCAGTTCATGAGAGGGTTAGGAAGAACCTTCGTAAGTTTGTTTGTTAAAAACTTTACCCAACTGGGCTGGTTCAAGTGCGACTCTAAGATAGAGCGCCAGCTGGCGCGCCCTCTTTGGAGGATTTCCCCTATTGGCGCGAGTGATACACAGTGAAACCGCGCCAACATAAAAAGGGCTATTTTTATGGGTATTTTGCAGAAGATGTCTTCAGGGCATATGAAGTTCATGTCTAGGGGAATATAATGCAAGTGTTTCCAGGTCATGTCACTTCTCATAGGTCCCGGAACGAGTCATCCAAGGTGTGGGAGAAGAGGTAACAGGGACGGTGACAAATTACTGTGTAACAGCATGCATCTATATCAAAGCATGGCTTATGTACATTTATGTAAATCTGTCTGTATTCAAGATCTACTTTGAAACTAGTCGTTGTGAATGCATCTTTTATTGTGCGCCATGTGGTATATGAATCTTTCTCTATGAAGAGTTGAGTGTATGATAGAATCAGAAAGTTGAAAGGGGTACTCTCAACTACTTCATTGGTGCTACTCTCTGTGGTTTCCTTTGATCCCGATCACTTTGGAGGCATGATGACAACAACTGATAAAAGAGAGATAAGCTCAAAAAATTGCAAGACCTGTATCACAAGATGCACTCATGGTGAATACAAATCAGATCAAGCAAATTAGTTCATTCAACAAGATTAAATCAACAACTCAGTCATTGGAGAGAAGGATTGCATAGTTTCTAGGTTGAAGGTGGTAGAATGAGCTCATGAAATGTGTAGTACACAGTCGCAGTAGGCAAGGAAGGAGCTTGAGGCTTAAGACTGCACAATGTGCAGTCTCAGCTGGGCTGACTAAGGAAGGAGACTGCACATTACGCAGTCTCAGTGGCTAGACCTGAGGTTTGAGGCATGGAACTATGTAATGCGCGGTTGGGAAAGCTAGCAGTTGTGCATTGTGTTGTCTCAGAGGCCAAGCATGAAGCTTGAGCCTTGAGAATGTGAATTGCGCAGCTGGGAAGGGTAATTGTTGGCCATGATTACACAAATCTACCCAGGAAGGAGAGAGAAAATCATCAGATTTGAGTGTTGGGGCAAGAAGGAATGTATATCAGCCTCAACAGAATTTAGATTAGTGAAAAATAAATGCAAAAATAAGCATGCAAAAGGAAAAACACATGCACAAAATGACCCAACAATATCAACTACTGGTAGGAAAAAAGTAAAAATTTGATGCGAAACTTGTAAAAAGTAAATGACAGAATGAACCAAAATTTATACAAGCTAATAACAGTTAAAACACTAGTTTCTATGAAAAGAAATCAACAAAATAACAATCAGGAATGCAAAAGCAACAAAAAGCGACACATGCAAAACTTACCCGAAAAAGTGCCACAAACTAAGTCGAAAGCTACTTGATCATTCTAGAGCTCCAAGATCGAATGTGAAAATGAGCTCTACAGGCACATATTATATAGATCTAGATGGTTTAGGGTTTATGACGTGCATGCCTAAAATCAAGGAAAAATTGACACTTGTCTTAAGATCAAAATCAGAAACTTTGTGCCACTTGTCGAACATTAGTTATGCAAACCCTATTTTCTAAGGATGACAACTTAGATTTTCCTAGGAGATTTCCCATTCACACTGGCAGAAGGGACTACACATTTCCTAGCAAAAAGGGATTGCACAATTCAATGGCTCAATGAATTGTGCATTTTTTGATTGAGCGAGAAGGATCAACACAATTTCTGTGATCAAAGGATGTGTGTCTTCAAGGATTGCGTAATTATGATCCTCAAGGCCTAGCACAATTTCTAGAGACAGTGGATTGCGTAGCTCCAAGAGGGAAGACTAAAAATAGGTTCAAGATCAGAGTAAGAGATGGCTTGTGTTAAAAAATGTTGAGCTAAGATCAAAACAACTTAATCAAGTCATTGCATGCAATGTATGTGAAGAAAAGTCTTCAAAATCAAAAGGAATACTTGACGACAATGAAAGATAGATCCTTATATTTAGAAGGTAGGCTCCAAAATCAAATCATACGCAAAATTTTGGAGGGTGGTTATAGAAGCTACAACACTTGGCAACACACTGGTATACCTCCATCTCTCTATAGAGGCCTTAACTCTTTTAAGCCAAGTATAACTCTTCAGGAAGTATTTTTCATTCCATTGATTACCATAGTTGTTCACTTTGCTTGAGATAAAGATGTAGTCCCTACCATTCTCTTCATTGGTGACACACTAACAAACGCAAGTCACACTTAGTTGTTTTGATTGGGGACGAGGAGTATGTAGTTATGAAAGTGGGAAAGTATTATTAGATTCTTGGTTTTCATCTCTGGTGTTTCTCCGCTACCAGTAGGCTTGGACAATACCTCGACGAAGTCACTTCAGGAACACAAACATTGCTCTGCTTCCAACGAGCCTAGACAATACCCTAACGAAGTTGCTTGCTTCACCCCCCTGTGCAGGAAGCCTTTCTCTTCTTTCACCCTTTATTCATTTTTATATTTTTTATATAGCTATGCATTAACACTTATTTATTTCATGGCGAAAAAGAGGGAACCCGACTTATTGAGAGCAAAATAGGTTGTCCCTTCAAAGAATGATATTTATACAACTACGAAATAAAATCCACTTGTTTAAGTTTCCTCCACTCCTTACTCTACTTGACTTAGTTGAAAAGATAAAATTGATTAAAAAAATGATTGGAGAAGAAGGTACTAGTTATAGATTCAAGCATCACAATTCCCTAAGGCTCTCTTTAAGAAAGAATGCATTTTCTATCTTGGTATCGTCGAATAAAAGACACAAGGCCCATGCAAAGAGGAGGAACAAGTATAAATCCAAGCATTTTCAATTGCACAATGTTCTCTTGAACTTCAACATGCTTATTTCAAAAGAAGAACACAGTCTCATGCGGAAATTATTACGATAGAAAGAAAAGAAAAGGGAAGGGTAAAAATAAAGCAAAAGAAAAACAAACTAAACTAAACTACCGCACTCCTAAACTAACAAGGGATAGGCGAGGCCTATGTAAAGTGAAATTTCCAGTGCAACCATTGAAGCATTTCCTAAGATATATGGGCGAGGGAATCAACAGTAAGAAAGATCATCAAGAACAACATATAACAAGAAATATGAAATGTGACATGCTACAGAATCCAAAGAGTGAAAGTGAAAGCAGAAAAGAATAATAAGAAAACATATGCTAAACAATCTACTAATGCATCATGATAATTATACACATTCCAAAAAATTGCCATATCAACACATTCTTCCAAACCTTCAAACTTGGAAAACATGAAGAATGTGAAAAACTTGCGTTTCGCAAATGGGCTTTCCAGGTATGATTCCTCCATTCGTTGAGGGATAGGATCATGGAAAACAAGTGAAGGATTTGGAGATTGAGAGGTCGATTGATTTTAAACTTTTGCAATCACATGATGAGGATTCTTGAGACAAAGAAGATCAACCTGATCATACTTGGGACTGACATGAAGGCTATGAGGACCTGACATAACCATCAGTGCAGGCTAAAGTGCCTTGACATGTTAAGGTAATTCCAAGATATCATAAGATAGAAAATCAAAGATCAGTGGCTTAGAATAATCATCAATAGAAGACACAAAGTCATTATTAGATGAATCGATGAATATATATATATACAACCATGATCAAAAATTTCTTTGTTAGAAAGAAAGGAATCCTCATGATCTGATGAATAATAGAGAGGATTTTATTGAAAACAAGAAATTTCACTCTTTGTTTCTTCAAATTGACAAGATGACATATGAGAGAGATTGAAAAGAGAAGCTTTTTCCTCACCCTAATCTGATGCAAAAATGACATTCCACCATTCCTGGTTATGGTTGGAATTGGGATTTTCACAAATTGACTCAGCGAAAGATGTGACAATTGCAACAGGCTCATGGAAAATGTTAGGATAATAAGGGAGAGGTGAGAAAAAAATTGAGAAAACATAAGAGAAAACATCTCTCATCACAAATACTTGTTCAGAATCAGAATCACACTCAGATTCATTATGAATGATATCACAAGTTTTGGATTATCATTGTCTCCATCCTAAACATGATCCTCTTAAGAATGAGAAGAAGCGGTTGTAACAGGTTGATGTAACAGTTCAAAATCAGGAGGACCAAAGGAAGTGACTGATGGAGGTTGAGAGAAAGGAATATCATTGATCAAATCAGATTAACAATCAAAACTTATGTCCAAATTTTGAACATGTGGGGTGGGAGAAGATGGTGGTAGATCAATAGAGTGATTTTCAAGTTCTCCAAACTCAACTTGTGTACATGGAGTTGTTTGATAAGCAGAAGACGAAGAGTCACTTGGAACAACAACTTCTTATTTCACATATTTGAGAGCTCCAAGACAAGTAAATGTTGGGATACCTTCAAAGATTCATATTCTGATGGATTTAACAAAATGTGAACAAGATATCCAAAATTCTCTTTCATGAAAATCCAATCAATATCATCCTTAGAAAATTCATACCATAAATGAATGAAATGATCGTGAAAATATTCAAGAGATTCATCAGGTTTTTTTCTAAGATAAATGATTTTCTTATAAATAGATTCATAACCATGCATGTCAAAGGCGTGATGAAGCTCCTTGACAAGATGTTCAAAATAGTGAATGGAAGTGGTTGACAATGTATAACACCATTGTTTAACGTGTGCTTCAAATGTAAGGATGAACAACCTGCAAATAGTATCCTCATAACCAATTTCATAATATGTGCAAAACTCAAGGAAACAAGTGGTGTGCTCAAAAATGGTTGTTTCACCCTCGCCATCAAATTTCAAATTTGAGAAGTCTTGAAATATCCCTGAGGACACTTTCAGATTTGCAACTCTGGAAAAGCATGCTAGGGTTAAGATATGGGAAGAATCCATTAAAAGAATGAAAAGTTCAAAAAAACTTTAGAGCTCATCTTGTCATTTGTCCCTCCATCTAGCGCAAAAATGTTGACGGTGTTGGATACCACCAACATGTGAGGAGGCCTCCCTGATGTGAAGTCCCAATTAGACCCCACACCATTTGAAGTAGGATACCCAACCGGAATACAACCGGTTGATGAAATGGTGGGTTTAAATAGTGTGCCTTAGATGCAATAAACACATAGAATGATGTATACATGACTTTGGCGGAAATAAGTGTATGAACTTTGTGAAGTGTCAAGTGTAATTCATGAGAAGTTCCATCACATCAAAGGGAAAAAGCATGGGCCCTTAGAATCATGTAATAGTACTTAGCTTGAAAGGGACACATGAGCTGTAGGAGAATCATAAGTTAACATGCAAAATAGTTCACAAGAAAAACATATAACATAACAATACACATCCAACAAGATTCATACTAAGGCAAACAAAATAGTTCATAAGCATTAGCATAAACGAAACAACACATATCATAAACATAACAAGCATAGTCGTACTACATCCGCGACATATTCATGAATATGTGCCAACTCTGAACTTTTATTAAAAGTGAAAGTTCCAAAATACATTTACAATTGATAAACCACTATCCCTAATAGTGGAACATGAAGGCAACATTTTCTTCTCCAAAGAAAGATAATCCTTCTATGCTAAAGGAGAAGCCAAGTCTCTCAATAATACTCCCAAGCTTTTGATCCTAAGCCCAAAATCCCATTACATGAGTTATGAGGGTATATTTATAACATATGAGATGACCCTTCATCTCCCTTTGTGACCCTTGGACTTCCCTCATGACTCTTTGACTTCTTTTGTCTTTTTCTAACTAGTGACCTTTAATATTCCACAATTTACACTTAGACTTCCACTTACAAATGATTTTAAATACAATATTACAAATACCCATATAAGACAAAATTGGGTAGAGTCAAATAAGACAAACCTAATAAGATAAAAAAAACATATCAAGCTTCATTTTTGGGTAACTCTAGCTCAACAACTTCAACTTGTAGATATTTGGTCACATAGCGGTGTTGAGCTTTGTACTATGCGATTATTCCCTCAAACTTTGCGATGGGATCAAGTTGGAAGAAGAATCTTGCCTCCATTACATCCAGGTATAGTGTTTTGGATCCAGTTTTTGTTTCCTTCTTCAACAAGAACAACATGGTGTTGATCTTGGTAGGGCCACCAATATACTTCTACATATCATGTCTGTTGACCTCCAGGTCCCCTCTAGTAGCAATATTCCTGAACTAGTCCAAGTATTCTTCCACTTTCTGTCTGACTGCATTTATTCCCTTTGCTTCTATGAGTGTGCTGATGGAAGGGATCTTATGGGATTTCTCCGTAGGGTCCACACTATTATATAATCATGCATAAGAGGAAAAAATGTTGGCAATGAAGGTACCAAGTTGTTTGTTGCTTTGTATGAGCATCCAGAATTTAAACTTTTACCACTTAACTTGTTATCTTGTCTTCTTCACTAACTCAGGCAGCATACATGTATACTTCATTCCCCACTCATGCACAACAGTGGTAGTTCGTGAACAACCTTGATAGATTTTGTATTCTCTCTTGATTTATGTTGTATGTTGTGCAAGTGGACAACTGCTTTATGCATGGTGACTAAATCCTCATATAGGTTCCTCATGGTTTCTTGCAATGCTGATACTTCACCAAGTATAACTGCCTTCAATTCTTCTAACTACATTTGTGCAGGAGCTTCTTTCTGAACCTCTACCTAAAGCTATTCAATCTGTTACCTTCCAACTTTTAGATTTTTCACCATTTATCTTATCTTGGCCATAAAATATTTTTTTGTTTAACATGGAAGCTCTTGTGAAGACCAAATTGGTTGCGATAACAACTTCAGGATTCTTGCTGGTGTCCATCATGATCACCTTCTCCTTGATAAAAGCAGGATGTGTGAGATTGTCCAAAAATGTTGGGTTGTGTTATATTCTTTCCACGATTAGCAACCCTAGTGAATCAGGGGGTTAGAGGGGGGGCAGAGCCCCCCCTTCGTTGCGTCGATTGTGTAGCGGGGGGGTCACAGTGGGTTTGAGGGGGGCGGTTAGCCCCCCTCTACGGGGTCCGAGGTAGCACCCCGGGGAAAAAAATTTTTAGGACCCTATATTAGGCGTGTGGACCTACCTATGGTTTTGTGCATGTTTTTCGCACATGGTTTTGGGCGCAATGGTTTTCGGTCCATGGTATTGGATGCTTTGGCATGCATATATATGTATTGTGACATTGAAAGGAACATAATGAAAAATAAATCTGGTAGTCCTAGTTTTTGGATCCAAGGGAAAATATCTATGTATATTTGTTTTATTTGTTATGCTCTCGCTATTGTTTAGTTTCTGTGTTTTAGAATTCGTATGCAGGTAATTTTGTACGGGGTTAAAACCTACATTTGGTATCAAAGTTGTTTTGGCATCAAGGGGACGCCTTTGTTGATGAGAGGTTTCACTCGGGCCTGTGGTAGACCCTGTTTAGCGGGAGATCTACGGCATCGATTCTAGTGGTAAAAGAATATGGTGAGCAGTGGAAAGATAAAGATCAAGAAATTTAATGGTCAGAGTTTTGAGTTGTGGAAACTCAAGATGGAGGATCTGTTAGTGGATAAATATCAGTGGATCGTGGTAGATTTGGGTACTAAACCAATGGGATTGTCCGATGAAGAATGGGAGAAGTTGTATCGGAAGGCAAAGAGCACAATACGATTGTGTGTCTTAGATTCAATATTGTTGAATGTATTAGGGGAAGCTACAAATAAGGCTTTGTGGGACAAGTTAGGGAATTTGTACCAATCTAAGTCTTTGGTGAATAAATTGTTCCTACCGAAAACGTTGTATAACCTGAGGATGAAAGATGGAGACTTAGTGATAGAGCATCTAAACGCATTTAATACTGTGGTAATTCAGTTATTATCTGTTGATGTTAAAATTTCAGATGAATATAAGTGCATCAGTTTGTTGTGTTCTCTACTAGATTCGTGGGATAGTCTGGTTATTGTAATAGGTAGCAATGCAACTGCCTTGTAGTTTGATGAAATAGTCTCATCCTTACTGACGAAGGAGATGAGATGGAAAAATATTGAGAGTCAAAATGATTATTCCTTTTTTGTACGAGGAAGGTCCTAGAACAGAAACAAAAATAAGTCATCAAGTGGAAGATATAAATCTAGAGGGAGATCTAAATCTCTAGGAAAACCTATAAAGGTGTGTTGGAAATGCGGAAAGGAAGGGCACTACAATAGGGACTGTAAATCTAAAGCTCCTGAAAAAGGAAAGGGATCTGATGATGCTCCTTCTGCAGAGGCGAAAACCACCTCAGATGAAGGTGGGGATGTGTACTTGGCTTCTTCAAGTACACATGTAGATCATGAGGCATGGTTAATTGACTCAGGTGCATCCTTTCTCTTCACTCCCCATAGAGAGTGGTTCTGCGAGTATGAGAAATACGATGGTGGTGATGTCTTCTTAGGAGATGATAGGAAGGCTAGAATCATTGGTCGCGGAAAAGTAAAGTGAAGTTGCAAGGTGGAAGGGTTAGAACCCTTCCGAGTGTTCTACATATTCCTGCATTGGCCAAAAATCTGATTTTTGTAAGCAAGTTGGATGATGCAGGTGTAAAGACAGTGTTCAAGAAGGATACCTGCAATATGGTTCGAGGAGCACTAGTACTGATGCAGGGAGTTCGAATTGGAACTCTATACAAGCTACAAGGTAGAACTGTTATTGATGGGAGCAACAGTTCTATGGTTCCTGAAAATGGAGCAGAAAATCTAGTGGTCTCTAGAGAAAAGACCATGCTATGGCATCAAAGGCTTGGACATATTGGAGAGAAGGGCCTTCAAATACTTCATGGTAAAGGTATGGTAGAAGGTATGACTAATAGCTCTCTGGATTTTGATTTCTGTGAAAATTGTCCATATGGGAAGCAGAATCGGGTGAGTTTCCCCTATGGTGGTAAGAGGACGAAACAGATATTAGAGCTTGTGCACAATGATGTGTTTGGACCTATGAAGGTTCATCACTGGGTAAGTCTACGTACTATGTATCATCTATAGATGACTTCTCAAGGAATACATGGATATATTTCCTCAAGAAGAAATCTAAAGTCTTTGACAGGTTTTAAAAATTTAAGGCTCTGGTGGAAAACTAGACAGAGAAGAAGATAAAGGTGCTGATGACAGATAACGATGGAGAGTTTTGTAAGAAGGAATTTGAAGAATTATGTAAGAAGTGTGGTATAACATGACAAAAGACTACTCCATATACACCTGAAAAAAATGGAGTTGTAGAAAGAATGAACAAGACGTTGATGGAAAGGGAAAGAAGCATGCTCAATGGTGTCGGGTTAGGATAGGAATTCTGGGCAAAGGTGGTGGAGACAGCATGTTACCTGGTCAACATATCACCTTCATCGGCATTGGAGGATAAGACTCCACAAGAGGTATGTACTGGTAAGAAACCCTCTCTTCCAAAGGAGAAGAGAACAAAGTTGGGTAGTAAATATGAAAATAAAATCTTTATTGAGTATAAGGATGGTTTAAAGGGTTATAAGCTTTGGAACCCAGTAACAAGGAAGGTTGTGTACAACCGAGATGTCGTGTTTAGAGAGGTGAAAGATGTTATTAAACATGAAGTCCAACCAAAGGAACTTGAGAAGATAGAGTTTGAGCTTAAGGAGGAAGAATCAGACTCTATAGCAGAAGAGGAATCAGAAGATGAAGAGCCAAAAACTCTGGTTATGAGAAGATCAGTTCGAGAAAGAAGGCAGCCAGAAAGGTATAGTCCATCTACTTTCTGTTTAAGTTTTGCTTTATCTATTACTGATGATGATCCTAGAACTGTGAAGGAAGTAGTGGATTCAGAGGATGGAAAACTCTGGAAAGAGGCCATGGTTGATGAAATGTCATCTTTGCACAAAAAATGAGGCTTGGGATCTGGTGGAGTTGCCGGCTAGAAGGAAACCCATTGGCAGCAAATGGGTGTTCAAGAAGAAGACAAATGCAGAAGGGAAGGTGGAGAAATACAAAGCTCGGTTGGTAGCAAAAGGTTAATTCCAGGTGCCGGGAATTGATTTTGGTGATTTTTTTTCTCCTGTTGCCAAGGTAACTTCTATTAGATTAATTTTATCTGTTGTTGCTGCTTTTGATTTTGAGGTAGAACAGATGGATGTGAAGACAACATTTCTTCACGGGGATTTGGAAGAGGGAATCTACATGAAGCAACCTGAAGGCTTTGCGGTGAAGGGTAAGAAAGAACTAGTATGCAAGTTAAAGAAGTCTTTGTATGGGTTAAAACAGTCACCAAGGATGTGGTATTAGAAATTTGATACATTTGTACAGGGACTTGGCTTCACCAGAAGCAAAGTAGGTCACTGTGTGTATTTTAAATTAATTAGTGACTGTGTTATTTATTTGGTCTTGTATTTGGATGCTATGTTGCTAGTTGGAAATGACAAAGAAATTATCCAGGATTTGAAGACCCAATTTTCCTCCAAATTCGACATGAAAGATCTTGGTGTTGCAAACTATATTTTGGGTATGGAAATTAAAAGTGATCGGACAAAGAGGAAACTCTGGTTAAACCAGAGGAAGTATGTCAAGACAATATTGTAGAGATTTAATATCCATGATAGTAAACTGGTGAAGGTTCCTATTCTTGTAGGTGTAAAGTTATCTACTGAACAGTGTCCCAAGACACAAGAAGAGGAAGAGGACATGTCCCATGTTCCACATGCAAGTGCATTCGGTAGCTTGATCTATGCAATGGTCTGTACTAGACTAGACATTGCATATGTAGTGGGAGTATTGAGCAGGTTTATGTCAAAACTAGGAAAGGAGCATTGGACAATAGTGAAGCGGGTTTTCAGGTATTTTTGTGGCACTAGTGATTATGGTTTGTGCTACCAAGGAAGACCAAAATTGGACAGAGTGTTGGATATGCATGACTTTGTTGATGTAGATTGGGCTGGAGATCTGGATCAGAGAATATCTATAAGTGGGTATGTGTTTAACCTATTTGGAGGTGCAGTCAGTTGGATGAGTAAGAAACAATTTGTAGTGGCACTGTCAATTACAGAGGCAGAATACATGTTAGCCACTCATGCAAGCAAGGAAGCAGTTTGGTTGCAGAGATTGTGTTCAAGTATGGGGTTAGTACAGGGAGCTATAAGGATAGACTGTGACAGCCAAAGTGCAATTTCTTGGCAAAGAACCCTGCTTATCATTCAAAGACAAAGCACATTGATGTTCAGTATCACTTTGTGAGGGATATGATAGAAGACAAAAAGGTGTTGCTGGTAAAGGTGGACACTTTGAAGAATACTGCAGATGCATTGACAAAATCTGTGAGCTCTGAGAAGTTTCTTGGTGTAGAGAAACAATGGGCATTGCAGGGATGGAAAAATGACTAAGCTGTCTTGTTGGGTTGTGTTATATTCTTTCCAGGACTAGCCCACGTAGTTAACCGGGGGGTTATAGGGGGGCAGAGCCCCCCCTTCGTTGCGTCGATTGCCTAGCGGGGGCATCACAGGGGGGTTGAGGGGTGCAGGTAACCCCACTCTATGGGGTCCGGGGCAGTGCCCTGGAAAATTTTGGTTTTGGAACCTATGTTAGGTTGGGAAAACCCACATATGGTTTTGTGCATGATTTTCGCACATGTTTTTGGATGTGATGGTTTTCGGTCCATAGTTTTGGACGCGATGGTTTTTCGGTCCATGATATTGCATGCTTCAGCATGTATAAATATGTATTATAACATTGAAAGGAACATAATGAAAAATCAAGTTGGTAGTCCCGGTTTTGGGATCCATGGGAAAATCTTTGTGTATATGTGTTTTATGTGTTATGCTCTCGCATTGTTTATTTTCCGTGTTTTAGAATTCATATGCAGGTAATGTCTATACGGGGTAAAAACCTACAACCTAGTCAACAAAGTATCAAACAAAGGATCTTAGATGAATATCATAAACATCCTTATGCAAACCACCTAGGTTATCAAAAGTTCATTACAACATTAAGGAAAGATTTATTTTGGTTGGGTATGAAAAAGGAAGTGGAGACATATTTGACAAAATGCCTTGAGTTCCAACAGATAAAAGTAGGGCATTGGAATCCTACTAGATTATTTCATCCCTTGCCTATACCTGAGTGGAAGTGGGAAGTGATCATGTTAGATTTTATCACTGGCCTACCTAAATCAAAAGGAAGATTGATTCTATAAGGTAGTAGTTGATAAATTGAGTAAAACACTACACTCTATATCAGTACAATCCACTTATAAATTAGTCCATATTGCTAATATTTTCATGCGTGAAATCTTCTCATTACATGGCATACCTAAGGTAGTGATATCAAATCGAGATGTGTAATTCACCTCTGAATTCTAGAAGGCTTTGTTCACAAGGTTAGGGATGCAAATAAATTTCAGCATTGCCTATCACCCCTAGATGGATGGACAGGCGGAGAGGGTGAAATAAGTATTAAAATATATGTTACGAATGTACGTTATGCAGTAGCTTAGCAAGTGGGAAGATTATCCCCATCTTGTGAAATTTGCTTACAACAATAGTTGTCAAGCATCGCTTAAAATGATCCCCTTTGAAGTATTATACAGACGCAGATGCAAAACACTTGTTAACTGGTGGGGACCAAAATATTAAATAATGTCAGGACCTCATATGTTAAGGGAAATGGAAAGCATCATTAAAAAGATAAGATGGAATTTGAAAGTAGCCTAAGCCAGGAAAAATACTTACACGGATAAAAGGCACAATTATCAAGAGTTTCAGGTTGGGGACCATGTTTATGTTTGGGTTAAGCCTAAGAAGAGTACCTTGCAATGGGGAAGTGTGCTAAACTCACCCCTCAATTTTGTGGACCCTTCTAGATCCTTGCCCAGGTGGGACAGGTAGCTTATCTGTTGGAATTGCCTAGCCATATTTGGGTTCACAATGTATTCCATGTTTCTTTGCTTAAGAAACATTATATAGTGACCCAAGACAAATTATTGACAAGAAACATGTATAGGTCGAACCAGACGGAGAGTTTTTAATCGAACCTCTGTGTTTTAGCCCAGAGAGAAGTAATGCTGTAGAAGCGAATTATAATCCAGATTAAGATTCAATGGAAACATTTCAGCCCTGAAGAGGCCACCTAGGAAAATGAGGAAGATATGAAAAACATTTACCCCAGTTTGTTTGAAAGGTTGGAAAACACTAGGATGGTGTTTACTTGAAGGGGGGGAATATGTAATTCCCGTTGGTAAGAGATGTAAATATATGTTGTTGCATGAATTTATATTTTAATTAGGAACTCTGTGAGATATTAAATAAAGAGTTAATAAATGTTAATATTTTGGAATGAGTTAACTGTAGGATTCTGTGGAAAATATTATGCTGAGAGAAGTCACATGTGAATGGTTAGAAAACAATTACAAGGGGTAGTTACTACCCAAAATTGTATTTGATAAAATAAAGAGGAAACAAGAACTCTTTCCTAAGGACCCTGGTACAGAGAGAAGTGAGGTTGGAGGCAAGGGAATGAGAGAAAATTTGTTGCAAAGACTAAAGGACAGGAAATCCTGGAGTTGGATGGCTAGTGGGATTCCTTCTTGTGAAAGACTATGTCTGGTAGTGACCAGATAGTTAGATTATAACCTAGTGAAGTGACTGGATCGGGAGTGAGATGCAGTGAATGACTAATCTCTTGGACAGGTGGAGCATTCATTTTTCTACAAATCTTGTGGTGGACTTATTAAGACTCATATAAGTGATAAAATCTTTCTTTAATTTGCACAGCAGTAAATTGTAGTATGAAACAAGATATTGAGTATATGATTTGAACATATAATATTATGGAAATTGAAGGTGTACATGAATGTTAATAGCATTAAAATACATATACATGTTATGCAATTATTCTAAAAAAAATTGTGTTGTAGAACACAGTTCTGAGCCCAAGCCAATGTTCATGGCAACAAGGAATTGGAACTAGAAATTCATATTTCATTACTGGTAATGTAGAAATGTTTTTTCTTGAGAGGGTTTTCTCCTGAGCAAAGCCAACATTGCTAGCAACAGAGATTTTGTCCCTTTATTTATAATATTTTTATAAAGAATGAATTAATACTTGAGAAATGCATAATGTCTACAAAGAATTTGAGCAAGAAGTACTTAAATAGATACTGCAAAATCCAATAATGAATATAAAGCCAACTATCATGAACTAATATCATGTACAACACAGAAGCATAATAATACAATGGAATGGGTGTGAAAACCATAGACTGGAAACAATGGAACCCTTAACTATAAAACCCTTTCAATCGTGAAGAAACGCCATTTTTCAAGAAAAAAACCCCTTTATTCAGAGGCTAATATAACCACAAAAGATAAGAACCAGAGGATTCATAATAAAAACACAAACATCAACAATATTGCTTGATAAATAGATATACACCAAAGAAAAAACCGTTCCAGATCTTTGTACTACACAGTAAGCAAAAAGAAATGGATACAACTTTACCAACCGACCGTATGGCTTAACTACCCACTCAGGGTAAAACGTTTTGAACATTCATAAATAGCGAGATCAAAACACCGGTTCCTCATTTAAAATTGTTGGTACAGGAAAAAGGTATGATTTATCTTCGTAAAATGCTTCATTTATCATTCATCCTTATATGATTATCTTCGTTTATAGATTAAAATGAGGAAAATATCGGCTAAAGATGGATGAAACTATTTGGTGATAGAATATGCAAATCTAGTATGAAAACTGATTCTTTGCTATCTTTGTATATAGAGATGCGGTTTGGGAAAACATTGTTCAATTGATAGAACAACACGAGGCCATAAAAGGGAAAAGCTACAATGTCTTGGGTAGACAAGGAAGTGGAAGAGCATCTCGAACAATGCTATTTTATCACATGATCAGATTTTATATTGTGAAATCCTCAGGATCCCCTGATCCTGAGGATTCACTTTTATCCAGTTTCTCTTTTATGTTATATATAGGGCCGAAAGGCAATTAGATACAGTTCAGATTTAGATAATCTATAATTATTCTTTTTGAGAACATATACGATGTTATATCAGTGACTTTGTCAGTTGTTACTTGCAATTAATGAAAGATTATTGTGTTTGATACATCTTTGTATTATGATTTCTTATTAAGCAGAGACTTCTGACGACTCTGGACCTAGTCATAAGAAGTTCCACTGCTCCTTTGTGTTATAGTTTTATATCTACTCTTTGCTATTGATTTAATGTTCAGTTATTTCATTTATCGTAAAGGTTTGTGATATTGATTTATACTGTTGTTCAATTAGATTCAGCGTGAAGCTGTGTGACATAAGTAGCGCTTTGATTGGAATGAGTGAATTAGTGTTGATAGCAGATTGTTGTTGATTTGGATATATGTTGTCATAGATCTTGAGAGATAAGACTGATTAACTTCTATGGATTGCAATATAGATCATTTGCTATTTAGGAATCCTTTATCGCCATTTTCTGTTCAATTACTATTTGTTGTTCAATTACCAATTGTTGTTCAATTACCAATTGTTGATTGTTGTTCACTTACTGTAGTTGTTCAATTGGGAAATGCAAGTTGATTTGGGTTATTATAGATTAACAGTGATGTTCAATAGTTATAGTTCGTTACTTGATTAGTCTTAAGTTTATTTTCTAAGTGTAATTCTTATTCGCATTCAGTTTCAATTGATTTCAGAACAAGTTGCATAGAATTATAGAGTGTGTTGAGAGTACTTCTTCCATAAATAGTTCTTTTCAGAATTGTGTGAATTGATTTTAAGAATTAGCCATTAGTGATTGCAACAATTCATCATTAGATAACCTCTAGATTCAGTGCACATACTGTGCTGGCACTCTTGAGATAAAAAGACTTACCTCAAGTTGACAACTAATGTAGGGATTAAGATTTCCTGTAAAAAGACATCTTAGTGAGCCAACAAAAATATATCCAAAATCCTAAGCTAAACCTAGGGTCGAAACCCTTAACAACAAGAGAACTATAACATTTAGTCCCTAAAGGAGGAGGACGTTAAATGACCAAGACATTTATCTATAACTTAAGTAGAATCAAAACCTGGGAACACTAGACCCCTGACACATGAAGGGATGAAAACCCGTACTATAGGCTTGAATGAGGATGAAGGAAATCAACGAAAACATCAGTAGGGTTAGGAAGAAAAGTTTGCATGAAACCCAAATTATCCGAAGGGTAAAAAACATTGGGGTTTCGACATACTAAAACATAAATTAACATTATAATTGAAGTTTTTCAAGCTAAATGTTAAAATATACTTAGATAGTTACCTGTAAGCTACCGAAATTGATTGTTGAGAACCATGGCACTCTCCTCCAGCTTAAATGGGTACATTCCCTAAAGTAGTTGTTGACACCTAATCTTCATGATTGGGGAATTTTATGTAAATAAATAAATTAGGAATGTGAACAGTCATCGGGAGATGAACTGAACAATCACTCCCTATTGTATATAACAATGACCTACCTATGGAATAATATACGAATCAGTGGTTTGTTTTGTGGAGTTACTGCCTGGCCTAACATGGTATCAGAGCTAGCTCTTTTTTAGCCTTTGTGTCCCTTGTAACTCCCTGTCTGCTCTCCATATAGCTGAGCAGGTTCTTCATAAAATTAGTTGCTCCATTGTTTGACTGTTTAGCTCTCTGATTGATTCATAAATGTTTCTAACATGGTAGTTGTGCTTGACATGGTATCATTGCATACTATGACTGTGCGGATGACTGATTCATAAACGTTTCTGCCATGGAAGCGGGCTTTGCCAGAGAGTTGTAGTCTACGAGCCCTTTCTATATTCCAATCTTTGCATAGTCTATTCGTCTCTCTCATTCTACTGTTTGATATGATTATGAGGCTTTTAATTCTATCGCATACAAATCTTGAGAAACGAACTGCTGTCTCAATTCAATTCGGAGCCAAACTATCAAAGGTAGTCTCCATATTTTCGTTTCTCCTTTGATAATCCTCTGAGAGCGAGACTGTAACAGAATTATTAAACACAGGAATTTTAAAGTGTTTGAGTTCATATTATCCTGTGCTTCAAATTTCAGACCGTTTCCATGAATCTCACCTGACATGGTAACGCTGTATAATGGTATGGTAACTCTGTATAATGGTATGCTTGGTAACGTTGTCTAATGGTATGCACCCGTCCAAGTTCTGGTATTGAACTGACAAGTGGGACGTTTGAATGCGTTGAACCTGAATGGTATATGCGTTTGAATGGTATATGCTTGTACGTTGAATGGTATTTGAAACTGACTTTGGTATGTTCAAATGTCATGTTGAATCTATTGAATGCGTTGAAGGGGCATATATATGGAATATGACCTGATGTGCGCTTGTTGAAATGCTATACGTTGTGGAATATTAACACTGCTTTATTGAATGCGTTGATTGGTATATATGGTATATGAACGTGAAATGTTGCGCACTGTGGAATATTAACACTGCTTTATTGAATGCGTTGATTGTTATATATGGTATATGAACGTGAAATGTTGTGCGCTGTGGAATTGAATACACTGCTCTTATTGAGTTAATGGTCTAGTTATATGTTGGATATATTATATGAGGATGTTTTTTATAAACATTGGAGGGATTTGAAGAAAACATAGTGCATAAAGTATTTGAAATCTTTTTGCCCTTTTGAGTACAATTTCACTGTATATCAGCAGAAGTATTTTTTTCTATCAGCAGAAGTATTTTTTTACAGAATGCATTCAATCATCTCTATGGTAGGAATAGTTCTCACTCGCAAGGAGAACTATCCTGATTGGTCTCGGATGATACAACACACCCTCATCTTCAACGAGTTGTGGAAAGGAGTGTGTGTCGGAGAAGGAGACAATGACCCAGTACAACCTACCTCAGACAAAGAGCTCGTCATTTGGGAAAACAAGAACAACAAAGCTTATGCATTAATTGCAACATCTGTAAATAAAGAGGTGAGTTGCCATATTTCATCATATTCAACTGCCTTTGAAGCTTTACAAAAGCTGAAAGAACTCTATGACTCACATTCTGCACTTGAAGTCGTCCAAATCATGATTAAACTCTTCACTCTTGAACTGCAAAATAAT
>APFE030590108.1:79598-119272 GCA_000404065.3 Pinus taeda | reverse complement strand
CAGAACCACTCTCTATGGAGAGTGAAGTGAAAGGATGCACCTAAGTCAATTAACCATGCCTCATGATCTACATGTGTACTTGAAGAAGCTAAGTACACATCCCCACCTTCATCTGAGGTGGTTTTTGCCTCTGCAGAAGGAGCATCATCATCTCCCTTCCCTTTATCAGGAGCTTTAGATTTACAATCCCTTCTGAAGTGCCCTTCCTTTCTACATTTCTAACACACCACCTTTATAGGTTTTCCTGGAGATTTAAATCTCCCTCTAGATTTAGCTCTCCCACTTGATGACTTATTTTTGTTTCTGTTCTGGGACCGTCCTCGTACAGACAAGGCATCACCATTTTGGCTGTCCATATTTTTCCATCTCATCTCCTCTGTTAGCAAGGCTGAGACTATTTCATCAAACTGCAAAGCAGTTGCATTGCTACCTATTGCAATAACCAAACTATCCCACGAATCTTGTAGAGAACACAACAGACTGATGCACTTATCTTCATCTGAAATTTTAATATCAACAGATGATAACTGACTTACCACAGTGTTAAATGCATTCATATGCTCTGTCACCGAGTCTCCATCTTTCATCCTCAGGTTATACAGCTTTTTCCATAGGAATAGTTTATTCACCAGAGACTTAGATTGGTACAAAGTCCCTAACTTGTCCCATAGAGCCTTTGTCGTAGCTTCCCCTGATACATTCAGCAATACTGAATCTAAGACACACAATCATATTGTGTTCTTTGCCTTCCAATCCAACTTCTTTCATTCTTCATCGGTCACTCCCGATGGTTTAGTACCCGGATCTACCGCGATCCACTGATCTTTATCCACCAATAGATCCTCCATCTTGAGTTTCCACAACTCAAAATTCTAACCATTGAACTTCTCAATCTCTATCTTTCCGCTGCTCGGCATCTTCTTTCACCACCAGAATCAACCTCACAGATCTCCCACTGAACAGGGTCTACCACAGGCCCGAGCGAAACCCCTCAGCAACAAAGGTGTCCCCTTGAAGCCAAAACAGTTATGATACCAAATTTAGGTTTTAACCCCGTACAAAAATTACCTGCATACGAATTCTAAATCAGAAGAAAAATAAAACTAAGAGAGCATAACACATAAAACACATATGCACAGAGATTTCCCACTGGATCCAAAACCGGGACTACGAGCTTGATTTTTCATTATGTTCCTTTCAATGTTACAATACATAATTATACATGTCGAAGCATCCAATACCATGGACCGAAAACCATCGCGTCCAAAACCATGGACCGAAAACCATAGGTAGGTTCGCCCAGCCTAATATAGGGTCAAAAACAAAAAGTTTCCCGGGGCGCTGCCCCGGACCCCATAGAGGGGAGCTACCCGCCCCCCTCAAACCCCCCAGAGAGGGGGGCCTGCCACCCCAGCTGCGTAATTGGTGCAATGAAGGGGGGCTTCGCCCCCCCTCTAACCCCCCGGTTCACTACGTAGGTTAGTCGTGGAAAGAATATAACACAACCCAATAGAATTACACAGTAACATAAAAGGAGTTTCTAGCTATTATTTATGCTATCAACAAATTTAGACACTATATCACTGGATACCCTATATTTCTGTATACTTATCACTCTTCCATTAAATATTTATCCAATATACCTATTACAAATGGAAGAGTGACTCGTTGGTTACTACTTTTGAATTAATTCAACATAACTATAAGGGATCAACCGGGGAAGGAGAACCTCATGGCAGACTTCCTCTCCTGAGTGCCAAGAACAGACAATACCGTGGCAGTATAGGATCAGTTCCCGGATGAACATTTGTTTGTTGTGGCTGTAAAAACATCATGGTATGCAAATGTAGCAAATTACTTAACAACGGGAAAATTTCCCAAACATATGACACCCGGAAAAAGGAAATTGATTGCGCAGCATAGCCCTCATTTCTCCTGGATTGAAGGATACCTTTCCCACACGGGAGCTGATATGCACATCCGCAGGTGCATCAGGGAGGATGAAATTTATGATATCTTAAAAGCCTACCATGATGGACCTTGCGGTGGACTTTTTG
This sequence comes from Pinus taeda, assembly GCA_000404065.3. NCBI lineage: Eukaryota > Viridiplantae > Streptophyta > Pinopsida > Pinales > Pinaceae > Pinus > Pinus taeda. The sequence goes on along the minus strand of APFE030590108.1, from coordinate 117,215 downwards.
CAAATCGTAGAATTGGACATAAAATTCCGTAGATGGGCTACTACTAGCCCACTATTTTTAAAGATGCTAAGAAATTTGTCTAGGCATGTGATAGATTCCAAAGGATGGGCGCCCTGGCCAATCTAATGAAATTCCCTTGCATCCACAGCTGGTGATAGAACCCTTTGAGCGTTGGGCATTATATTTCCTTGGGCTATTCAAACCACCATCCAACCAAAAATTGTATATATTGGTTGCAACAGATTACGTAACTAAGTGGGTGGAAGTAGTAGCATTACCAAGAGAAACAGAGGAAACTGTTATTAATTTTCTTTTCAAAATTTTTATGCGGTATGGCTTACCCAGAGAAGTAATTACTGATGGGAGGCCACAATTCGTGGGTTACAAGATTGCTGCTACACTAAAAAATCATCACATCATACACATAATTACTCCTCCATATCACTTGCCAGCGAATGCACAGGTGGAGAGCACCAACAAGGTTATCAAAGCTATTCTAACAAAGACAGTCTCATCACATCGATGAGACTAGATTGCTCAACTACTAGAGGCCTTGTTTGCGTATTGTACAACTTGGAGAAACACTACTGGATACTCTTCGTATCAACTGGTATTTATTTTGGTAAGGAACCCATTTTTCCCATAGAATTTGAGATACAAACACTAAAGGCAGCCTATGAAGTGGGACTGGATTAACTGAAGCCCATGTTAATAGGTTACAGCAGATGAGCGAATTAGATGAAATTCAACTACTGGCTCTACAACGTATGACGCTTATTCAACAGCAAAGAGCCAAATGGCATGATGCCCTGATTAAGAAAAAGACATTTCATGAGGGCGACTAGGCCCTTCTTTACAATTCTAGGTTTCAAGACTTCCTTAGGAAACTGCAAACTAGATGGTTAGGTCCCTATGAAATAAAGCAAGTACACGACAATGGGACTCTTACGCTGGCCACCATTGATGGTTTTGGTTCTTATTTTAAAGAAAATGGGCATTGGGTGTGCCTCTACCAAAAACCACTTACCAGAGAATATTTCTATCAGTAGATATGTGAGGACCCCACCATGCAAGTTTTAGTTGTAGAAGGAAATCCTTCAGCAGATTCATCATTATAAATTTTATTTCCTCTGTAAAAAAGGTAAATATGATTGCTAATTTGATTTTTTTCTTTTTCTCTGCTTGTTTTGTTGTTCATTTAATCGAACAGTTATTGTTCAATCTATTGAACAACCACTTTTCAATCGAATTGAACAATACTTTCTTTCTTTTCATCGTTTTTCTTTTCAGTTAATTGAACATTTACTATTCAATCTATTAAACAGATAATGTTCAATCTATTGAACAACACTACCTTTATTTTCGTCATTTTTCTATTCAATCTATTGAACAGCTGCTGTTCAATCTATTGAACAGCTGCTGTTCAATCTATTGAACAACTATTTTTCAATATATTGAACAACACTTTCTTTCTTTTCATCATTTTGTTGTTCAATATATGGAACATATGTTGTTCAATTCAATTGAACCACACTTTCTTTCCTTTCGTTGTTTTGCTGTTCAATCTATTGTACAACACTTTCTTTCTTTTCGTCATTTTGTTGTTCAGTTAATTGAAGAGCTGTTATGCAATCTATTGAACAACTTCTGTTCAATCTATTGAACGACCGCTGTTCAATCCAGTTGAATACCACTTTCTTTCTTTTTGTTGTTTTGTTGTTCAATCTATTGAACAACACTTCTTTTCTTTTTATGTTGTTTTGTTATTCATTTAATTGACCAGTTGCTGTTCAAGTTATTTAACAATTGCTGTTCAATCTATTGAACAGCTGTTGTTCAGTCTATTGAACAACACTTCTTTTCCTTTTGCATTATTTTGTTGTTCATTTAATTGAACAGCTGATGTTCAATTTTTTTAATAGCCGTTGTTCAACCCAATTGAACAACAAAATTTTTCTTTTGTGGGATTGCTCTTCACTTATCTCAGCCCCATTTTTATTTTCTTTTTCATTTTGTTTTCATTTCATGGCATGAAGTACACTAATTTTACGAGGACAAGAATTTATGGTTTCTATTGAAAGGAGTTAATACGATTAACATTATGATATTTAAAAAGATAACTTCTCGATGATAAATTCTTTTCAAGAAAAGGGACACAGTTATTTATATACTACTTTACTGCATTGTTTTCTTCTGTACATGATATTGATTGATCATCTTAATATCATGTTGGTTCCACCCTTCTTGGTTATAATCTTATTTGTCTATAACAAATAAGACTATGGGTATACTTTTTCCATGGAAAATTTTAGGGGCTAATGTTCGCCCAGTGGGCTAATTTTCCATGATTTTTCCAAAAAAATATTTGCCAATTTCCATTTTTTATAAAAGGTGATTCGCCCAAATTTTAGAATATAAAATTATTTTACCTTTAAAATCGCCAACATTATATAGAGACTATATATAAAATCATTATAAATTTGAATAATTTTACAAATATATCAATAAACATTTTATAGTTTTCAGATTAGGGATTAATGAGATTCGCCATTGTTTCTAAACTTCAAGAAAAATTTCCATCCTTAAAAAGTCTTTTTCTATTGACATGTTCAACTTCTTCCACCATCCCTACTCTCAAGGAGTATTGAGCCTCCCTCTATTTATCATAAAAATGTGTAATAACAACAAAATTTTGTTTTCAAATGGAGGATAGGGGGTCTCATTATGAGCCAACCTACCATGTTCATAAGGCTGTAGCAAAGTGACATCCCATTATGTCCACCACACCAGGGTTATGATCCATTGGATAGCTAAAACATCCTTGGAACAGGAGGTCTCATCACGAGCCGACCTGATCAATTTTGCTATATCCTAGTGAATGGCAGTGTGGTCATCTGGATACCACACCAGTGCACTAATCTCTTCTGTAGAATAGCACTACAATTCTTCATTTATAAATTGAGGATCTTGGCTCATATGGGTTAAAAAGAAACCCTATCGAGTCTATGGATGCCTGCTAGCAGTAGAGGCTCTACTTATGGTATTGAAGTTATATCTTATCATCAATTATTACTATGATACCCTCTTCTTATTCTTTATTTTTATTACAGAAATTATTTCCTTAATTTTTCCCTGTTTAGAACCTTTATGCATGAGATACTGCTTTTCGATCAATCATATCATTCTCAGCTAGACTACAGTCAACAGAGCATCTTTTTGGCATATTGTTGTCCTTTTCTTTCTCGCATAACTTATCATCAATCCAAGCATCCTATCTCTTATTCATAACTATCTTTACACAGTCCACTCTCATTATAACCATACCTCTTGCCATCCTATCATTTATATGCATACTATGTTTCATTAAATGTCGTACTATTCATTCCCTTGCCTTGCTGTCAAAACAACCCTTTCCCTGTCTACTCGGTCGTAGGCAACCTCTATTTTTAAGGAGGGGGAGGATTTCCATTATACCTTTTCATGCGCTATATTTATTCCGCTTATTGGACTTGATAGGTTGCTATGATATCCCATGATCAAATGACATGTGGCAGTATGATAGTCTGAGAATTAATATTATTAATTATCATGGAAATTCCACTTGACATTATGGTATTTAGTTGTTACGTCTACTTGCTGTTCCATTTTACCAAAGCAATTATTGTTCTCTGCTGCATTTTTATTGTTGTGTTAATCATTGAAAATTGCAGGGCGAATATCGGAAGATTCGAGCATTATGGGTGGAAAATCAGTTTGCCGAGAACCCTTATTGTTCGAAATTTCTAACAGAGCCAGGGAAATTCCGGTACGTGGGAGATGGATGCCATATTCCATCAAGCTTCAGGCCCCTAGCAGTGAGACCACCCTTGAAATTTTATAACACTTACAGAATGGGCATTCCATAGTAAAAGGTGTAAGAATAATAGTATCAAAGGTTATGATAGCTGAAATTTCTGGGTTGTCAGCAAAAGGAGCAGTGTGGTCTAAAAAGCACATAATGTTGCATGACGTGGTGGAAATTTTCAAAGACACAGACGAAGAACTAACCCGAGAAGGAAAGGGAATTCAAATGTCCTATTTGGGAGAACCATGGTGCGAATTGGCAAGTGTCGTCCAAAAGTACATTACCTGTGATGGTCAACAGGATGTGGTAAAACCACAATAACTTAAACTCTTAGCCGTTTTAAAGCAAAAACTTACTGTCAATTTGCCATTTTTCTTAAATTCATTATTGCATGATACAACTGATAGAGTAAGACGGGCTAAACATCCTGATACTGTAATCAGTCATCATGGTTTGATCAGACTAGTTGTTAGTCATAGTCTTGCCCAGTAAAATTTAACTTGGATAATTTTATATCACCACTAGAGATTAGGCCAGACCCTGTAGTCCAAAATTCTGCAACCTTGGAAATTGGACAATAGAACCCTATTTCGAAGAGGAAAATAACTACTCATATAGTAATAGGACCTCATAAGCACAGGCGTTCTGGCAGGCTAAACCCAGTTCAGAGGACTTTTGTAGATCCTCAGGGTAGTGCCAAACACCTGATAGAGCCATCTAGTCCAATTACTATACAGGACTTTGAAGCAGAACCGAAGGAAGAAGGTAATTCAGAATCAGAACTAGGGGAAGAACATGATTTTGAACCTGAACAAGAGGAATAACCCAATTTTGAACCTGAACAGGAGGAAGGACTTAGTTCTGAACTAGAATAGGAGGAGGAACCTAATTCTGAACCAAAACAAGAGAAAGAAAATGACTCTGACCAAGAAAATGAAGTAGGGCCTTCTCAAACACCACCTATGAGCCCCCGAGATAATTTCTTGCAAGACTTTGAGGAAGGGATGGCCCAGGTTCTTACAAATTTGAATGCATATATGCAACCTAGAGGATCACTTGACCATATCCTAAACAAAATCCAATCCTCAAGAGATTCTGGTCATACAGAAATTTTGCCTTCCCGAGAAGCTATAGATCGGGAAAGGAAGTGGACATAGAAATAATTCATGAATTTGATAACCCGTCAGGTGACATGGTTATAGTGGAACATAAATAGGATGAGCACCAAGAACCCTTAGATACAAAGCCTATTGATAAACCTGTTCCTATAGAGGATGCTTCTCAGAAGAAGAGGGTACGAAATAAATTTAAGGAAGCTTAGGAAGAAATACTAGAAGCTTCAGAAGACGTTTAAGCGGCTACGTCGAAAATTAAAAGAAACTACAAATATAAAAGCTCAGAGCATTATTCCTGAGTTAGTCACTATGGCTGTACAAACATAAACGTGTGAAGGTAAGGTAATAGGAACCCAGTCAGTATCGATTTCTACTCAAACAGTTGCCACACAAACAAACCCTCACATAGAATTGATACATATGGCTGTTCAGATGGAGGAATTATCCTCTCACAATAAAAACACCCAGACAGAGGAAATATTCAATGACACTCCATCAAGCAGTAATCCTATTCTTCTAGAGTTACAGGAGGAGCTGGTATAGGCCTATCTTGCTTTAGCACAATGTAATAAGGAGACAATTCCTCTACAAAAGTATTAGGATTTGCATAAGAAATTCAAAGAATTGACCATAACTGAGAGTGAAACTTTTGATAAGTTCAGGTAGGAGGAAGAAAATCCGAGGAAAGTAAAAGGCAAGCTAGATAAGGTCATGGGTTTAGATTGATGTTATTTTCTCTTTTTCCTGATGTCTTATCTTCCAGATCTCCTCCTACGAATTATGCTCTGTTTTTGTTGGAAAGATATTTACTATTGAAGATTAAAGTTGTTAAGGTTGGCAAGTCAGTTGGATTGATGACAACTTACGAATTCATAAATTGCTGTAAGGAGCATGGGATAAAATTGCAATGTCTTCTTTGTGAATTTTATTTGCATAATTTCTTACTAGAAGGGGAGGTGGATAATAATCCTATCCCTTTTGTTGGGGACATTCATGTCCAGGCCTTCATTTCCTTCGTAGCGAACCATCTCAAGTGGTCCAGGGCTTATAACACATTTCAAAGGAAAGAACATGGATTGGATTTGTCGGTAAGGGGTGAGCCTACTCAATCCTTGCATCTTTTTGTTAGACACAAGAGGCTCATGAAACAGGAGGGAGTAATTAAGACTCTAGGGCCTATACATAAAGAAATTGTGCAAGCAGGAAGGACATATTTCTTATCCATACAGGAAAGGTCCTTACTTGCATCCAAACAGAGATGGATGGCCTCTACCAATAGTGTTAGGAACAGAGAACCGTTTGGCTACAGGAATTTTAAAGCTGTCACAGGCTGTTTTGTCACATAGAGTAATATTATCTTGAGGAAGGCCCATATTGGCTAGGATGTCGATTTAGGAGCCCTATTATTTGGTACCTTCCTGAAGGATACCATTCTAATTATGAGTTTCCTGAAGGTCATGAAGGGATAGCCTTTACAAATTTAACATAAAAGCACAGTTTTAGGTTGTATAAAGAAAAGGTCTTTCATGCTTACTCTTTAACTACATTACATAATAACTACTTATTTTCATGAGGACATGAAACAAGGTAAACAGGGGAGTATGTTGGGCTGTGCAATAGGTATAAATTTACTCTTGATTACACTATATTTTTCCTCCTTTTTATGCATGTGTGCCATGATGTAATAAGGTTTTGATAGAATTTCAATAGAAAGTGAACGGAACTGCTTTTGATGCGATTTGGATATCAAAAATAACTATCATTTCTTTTTATGCAGAGATTAGCAAATGGGACAACCGTTGTTCAAACTATTGAACAACAAAGGCTAAACAAGGAGAAAATAGCATGTCTTGTGCAGTCAAATTAAGAAGCAAATCAGGAGGATCAACGCAAGATGGAAGATTGTCTAATAATAGTATTTAGTTGTGATTTCCTCGGGATCTCCTGATCCTCAGTAATCACATTTATCTCTTTTCCTCTTTGAGTATAAGAGGGAAAAAATGAATAGAGTAGAACAACTCTTGCTTCTTTTACTTCGACTGTAATTTTAAGAGACGTCGTTATTTTGAAGAATACATTGTGCTATAATGACATTAAGATTTGATGAATAATATATATTTCGTGTTTTTGTTCATTCACAATATTCTGAAGTAATTAAGGAGTAATCATTTGCAGCTTGGGCCCAGTCACTGGTGGATTTCACTGTTGTTCCCTGTTTTATAGTTCTACCTTTCTTTTACTGCAAGTTTAATTACTCTGCTTTATAGCTTTACGATTTATTTACTTTCACTAATGTTGAGTTTGTGTATTCATTGCATTAATTCTTATTTTTGTTGATTGGCTTCATTTATTTATGTCGTAGATTGATTTAATTATTAGGTAAGAATCATTTCTTGTTAATTGAAAGCCAGAATGTTATTGGTTAGATCAGATGTATTACTTTTATGCAGAAGTTTAGATTCAACTGAAAGAGTCTATTATCGCTACGGTGCACTGAGTTGATGTAATTGCAATTAGGACTTTTTGATAAAGATTGAGTTTTTTTTATTAAGATTGAGTTTTGATGCTTGAATAGGTTAATTCCCTTCAAGTTACAAGTTTGATAGTTATGGTTTGATATGTTTACTCTTGTATTGAAATCAATAAGTTATTTCAAAGCATTACTCTCTGTAGATTCAAAGATTTTCATCACTTGCACATATTGTGTACACTCTTGAAACAAAAAGACTTACCCAGCTCGATAATTAATGTGAGGCATTTAGGAGTTCTAAAAGACACCTTATATGCACCCAATAGTCCTACTAGCATATAGTCATTGTGCAAGATCCGTTGTATACAACTTCAACCTGCTCCCATTCACTTTTCCCGGGAAGGGTTCCCCATTTAGCTTTGCGAGTTGAACTGCGCCTCCATCTATAATTTCTTTGACTATATATGGCCCTAACCAATGCATCTGGAATTTAACTAGAAATTTAGTGAATTTACTATCATATAATAGGACAAGATCGTTTACCTTGAACGTGCGAAGCTTGATGTGGCGAACATGTCATGCTTTTTCACATTCCTTCTGCACTTGTTGATGGAATCCTACAAAAAATTGATCATCTTTGAGCTCTATCAGATGCGTGATTTATTCCTCCAAGGCCTCACGATCTATCATGCCCATCATAGCTGCTATATGCAGACTAGGAACAATGTACTCCATTGGGATTATGACTTTGACCCCATATACTAATCTAAGTAGTGTTTCCCCAGTCAGCTTCTTACAGGTAGTCCTGTAAGCCCATAGTACTGCAGGTATGCACACATCTGATTCATTTCGCTGCAAGTTACATATATTTGTCAGTGTGTTCTCCAAAATCTTGTTAAAAGCTTCGATAGTTTCATTTTCTTATGGGTGGTATGGCATACTCTTCTGATGGTAGACTTGGAACTCTTCAGTCAACACACTAATCATTTCGTTTAGAATGTACATACCCCTGTCACTCATCAATATTTTCAGCTAGTCAAATATGGTTAAGACATACTCAAACAAGAATTTTTCTATCGTATCCCCTGTACAATCATTCACCAGCGGTGCTTCCACCCATTTGGTGAGATATTCCATCGCAGTGATAATAGAGCATGCACCTGTTTTCTTTCCAGGGGATTGGATTGACACAACAAAATCAATTACGCACTTCTCAAAGGGTTGCAAAGATACTTGAGGATGTAGTGGTAACTCATATCTTCGTGATGGTCTAGCATTTCTTTGACATGCATCGCATGCCTTAATATATGCCTTGGAATCCTTATACAATGTAGGCCACCATAGACCTGCACACAAAATATTCTACATTGTTTCCTTTCCTGCATAATGGTCGCCCACAATTCCCCCATGAGCTTCAACGAAAATGATTTTCCACTTAAAGTCTGACATATATCTTCACAATATTTCATCTGTACCCATATTATCCAAATGTCCCGCAATAACAGAAAAATCAACCATGCACATGACTATTTCCTTCTTCTGTTGACTCGTATATCCTTCCGGTACCATCCTCGTAGTTAAGAAGTGAATAATGTCTGCAAAATGGTCATCTGCTATGTGAATCGCAAAGAGTTGCGCATTTGGCAACCCTTCCTCCAGATTATAGGATTCTCATTTTTTTTATCTGTGACAGATGATCAAGTCTTGCATTTAACCTCCCTAGCTTCACAATTACTCCAAAGTCATACTCCTGAAATAATAGCAACCATATGCAGATCTTCCCCCCCAACATAGTCTTATTGACCAAGTATTTCAAGACAGAATGATCTGTGTACATCTTGAATTCCCTCCAAACATATAATGTCTGAATTTTTACAATGCGTATACCATGGCCAATCCTTCGCGCTCTGTTGTTGAATAATTTTTCTCAGCCTTCAATAAATTCCTACTTGCGAAGGCTATAGGATGGTCCATTTCTCCTTCACTAGCCTGCCTTAGCACTACACCCAATGCAATCCAAGAGGCATCCACATGCACAGGAAACTCCTTTTTCCAATCATGGAATATGAAGATCGATGCAATGACCATATTTTCTTTCAACACATCTAAACTGCACTGGCATTCTTCATCCCAACAAAATGTTGCGTCCTTCTTTAGCAGTTTCTCCATGGGCGCAGTAATTTGAGCATAAGCTTTGATAAATTTTCTACAATATCCCATATGTCCCAACATCGCGCGCAACTTCTTAACGTTCCTAGGGGCCTCAAAATTCACAGCTATCACAATCTTTGTAGGGTCCACCGTCAATCCTTGCTTGCACACAACGTGACCCAGTAAGATCCGAAAAGGAACACAAAATATGCATTTTTTCAAATTTAGTGCGATCTAGTATCTGCGACATGTATCCAACATCAGGTGCATACTTGCTACATGTCGCTTTACTAATCCAAACATTTTCCAATCATCAAAGTAGACATCGAGAAACTTATGAATGAACTCTTTGAATGCTGCTATGATTCAGCAAGAAAATATCGCAGGTGCATTATTGAGTCCAAATGGCATCACAGTATACTAAAAAGATACCCCACTCTATCGCGAAGGTCATTTTTCTCTTATCCTCAAGCATGATCTTAATCTGATGATACCCAAAAAACCCGTTAGTAAAGGAATAGGCCTCAGGCCCTCCAACCTTGTCTAAAACTTTGTCTATAAATGACATTGGGAATGGGTTGTGAGCACATGCATCATTAAGTTTCCACAAATCTACGCAAATCCTTATTTCACCTTTGTGTTTCTTATCTTGAACCACCATTGGACTCACCCTGTCAGATTCTTCAACAGATTCTATGATGCCTGCCTCTAGCATCTTATCCAATTCCTTGCGAACCTTTTTCTTGTATTTAGGATTAAGGCGATACGACCTCTATTTAATAGGCTTCGCTTCTAGCTTCGGAGTGATCTTCATAAAGCCCAAATCACCAACTATGCCCTTCAAATCTGAAAACTTAGTGGGGAAGAGCTCCTGTTATTCACGGAGTAACTCAGTGACTATACACTGTAGTATCATTTTAATAATCTCCAATTTTCATGAACTTTGGTTCTTCTTCAGTGCCAATGTTTACTTGCTTTGTCTTCAAGGGTGCGAAGATGTCCAAGTTTTCTATGTGTAGGCCTTTGACTTCACGATTCCCTTCTACCTCTTGAATATTAATGTTTCTTGGATCTTCATCTTCCTCTTCAACGATTACATTATAGCATTCCAACGCATGGTGCAACTGGGTGCTCCAGTCTGGTTGAATCCATTCCATAGTTTCCTTCTGCTTTTTGAAGATAACTGCCTTAATCTCTTGTAGCGATTCATCGATGTTTTTGAAGTCGCCTTCAAAGTTGAAGGTCAATAAGAACCTTCCTTCACTACATCCCATTCCGTTGTGCCATGGGGGAGCTCCATTTCCAGATACCAGTTCATGGGAATTGTATCCAAAGTATGGAAAAATATGTGTACCCATTCTAGTTGTGGATCTGTTCCCCATGCTTTAGTCCATTTTGCTAGTTGATTGCATGGATTGTCCCTTCCATTATATTTCTTAGTCATCCTGGTGTTAGTATGCCCAAACAGTAACCTCATCATTCTTCAGTAGTCTCTCCATCTAGAAAAACTATCCTTATGCATACCCCACCATCGTGCAGGCGTAGCCTGTAGCACTAAATCTGATGCTTGGAAGTGGAGATCCTCAGGGACTTCACACCAAAATTCATTCAAAAATAGATCTATGTCAGTTAAACCATCATAATAGGGAAATTTAATTACCTCTGATGAAACGCAGTGCAGCGACTTCATCATCATATTTCATCGCAGTGTAGATACTTTATGCAAGTGATTATTCCAATTCTCCAACTCTTCGTCTGAATTAGAGGTGCAGGAACTCTCCTGGTCTCATGCAATCCATCCATCTACTATCAGATTGATCCAATTTTGATCCCACACTCTTATCTTGAAAATCTGATCCAGTTCATGGTTACTATCATCATAATCGTGGACTAGTTCAATATAGCGCAACCCTTCTGAAAGTTCCAACAATACTATAACCTGAAGTGACCTCCCTTCAAATGAAATCATCCTCTTCTTAAAATTGATGACCCCATTCATATCAATAGCCCAGTTAATTCCCAAAAGCGTGGGGTAGGGATTATTGTCGTGGATGATTTATATAACCTCAAAGTCGGCCACCGCGCACACAGCTATATCATCTGTTAGTCCACATAATCCTCCCATAGGGATGATTTTCTACTGGTTCACCATTCTAAGCTGATAGAGACCACTGTAGCACAAGTCTCCCCATCCTTTCCCATGTTTGTTTTAGTAATACGTTCGCATCAGACCCCAGATCCAAAATGACATGGTCCATCTCATAATCACCTATCTATGCGGTGAGCCTCATATTGTGCCCTATTCATGCCTTATGTTTGCCAATTTTTTTTACCACCCAATGTACATCAAGGACCTTCTCCTTGCTGGTGCATTTATTTATTAATTTCTGCAAGCGTTCCACAACTTTACTGTTGCACAACAGTTTTATGTAGGTCTCCAAATATGTAGTGAGTACAGTGGGATCAACCTCTGCAGGCGCGTTGATTTCTTGTGTCTTGTCCTGGCTTCCTGAGGTGGAGGCCTCAGGGTTTCTCTTCTTGGCTTCCATAAATTTTTTGTTAGTGCAATCTAGATCAAAGTCGACTTCTTTCTCTGGTTCTTTGCGAGCCATCCTTCTCATTCAGGTTGTTTACCCTTTTCAACACCAGTCATCATTCCACTTCTAAGCACAATGTTAATGCTTGGATCTTCTTCACGGGGCTCAACCCTCATCATCTGTAGATTCTGTATAGGATGTTGAGGCTGTGTTTTCTTCTCTTGCATTTTATCTATCAGTTCAGGAATTCTTATATAGTATGCTCAAACTGTCTCCAGTATTGACATGAAGGGTGTGTAGGATCATGGCACTCTCATACGTAGTGCACTAGCTTCCCACAATTGTAGCAGATAATTTGATTGTAGCCTATAGCAGGTTCTCCTCCTCCTTGGCCCCATCCTCGACCCTGATAACCTCTATGTTCTCCTTTGTCAAAGAAGATTTCATCAATAATAATAAGAAGAAGACAAAGTGTGTAGTGGTTTTTCTCCTGGAAGGTTTTCCACCTAATATTTGGTGTGCTCATGTGTTTGATGGTGTTTATTTGATGTTTTATATGCTACTCTCATGGTTCATATATTCTTTTATGCTCATATGTTATGTTTATATCTATTGGTATATATTATGGTGCTATTTAATTAATGATTTAGTGGTTTGTAAAGAAATGGTAAAAATTTATAACTGTTGATCCATTATGCACTATAATAATTCACTCCCCCCCCAGTATAGTCAAGCTCCCAAAAGATTGGTATCAAAATGAGTGTCTTTAGTTCTAGATTGACCAATGGAAGGTATATCTGGTCAATTTTATTTCTAATGGATCATAAAAATGTACCTCTGCTTCATGCTACAAGCTACAAAGTTTAGAGAGAGAAAGTGGAGTCTGAATTGTTAGCCTATGGATTTGATGTCTAGAAGCTAGTGTGAAAATATTATGGTAAAGACACACCTTCAAAGCAAGTGCGGTAGAAGAATTCTCAAGAAAAGTTTGTGATGTTCAATAATCTTCACAATGCAAATCTTGAGGAGGTCATGGATCTAAAATCAACAAAGGAATATGGGAAAAATTATAGGTTATGTATCAAGACAATGACAATATTTACAATGAAGAGAAGGAAAATAAGAAAATAAGAAAAATAAATATGGATCTCAAAATATAGGTTCTCAGCCTAATGAGAACCATTCTCCTAGTGCGAATGAAGCAACTTATCATCAAGAGGAGAAATTTGAAAATGAATGCACAATAGAACAAAATGTGATGTAGAAAGGTAAATCCGAAGGGAAAGATGATTTTGAGGTTATTCTTAGGTGTGTAGTAGATGATTTTGATGTTATCCATTCCAATTTGAATATTTAAGGTGAGAATGGATGTGAAAGAATATTTGTCCCTGAAGTTGAAATAGAGTTGACCATTATGGTAATATATAAGTTAACTATTTAGAAAGAATAACAGGCGTGAGAAAGGATCAAGGAAAATTATTGCATATTTTTTTATGTCAAGGAGGTTGATTTGAAAGAAGAAATCATCAATTTGAAGATTCATTTAGAAGAAGCAAGAAGAATTGAATATGTGATGAGAAACCAACAAAAAGAAAGTGAGGAACGATGTGAAAATCTAGAGGTGGAAGGAGCTTAAAGAGAAATAAAATCAAATAAAGTTTGAGAAGAGAACCAAGCACTTGGACAACATGCTTAGCAATTAAATATATCCCTTGAAAAATTCTAGTCTTGGTTTTCAAAAAGGATAATCTATCTCATAACTAGTTAGAAACATTGGTGCAGAACCTAAAACGTCTACAATAAGAAAAGGAAACATCATGAGTAGCAAGGGAGGAAGTAAGAAACAAAACCAACATCTGAAGAGTGAGTAAAAGAAAGTATCCTTTGCAATAAAGGCATCTTCTCCTAGAGTTCAAGTTAATATATCTGCAAGTTTTCAAAGGAAAAATAACAATTCCTTTGGTCCCCTCATGAATGATATTGAGTGTTATATATTTCATAACTATGGACATGTTGTAGCTAGCTATAGAAGTAGATTGTTCAAATATTATCAGAAAAGTGTGCAACATTTTTGGAAACAAAGGATATCATCATCATTCAAGTATACAACTGCATCTTATGGTTATTTGTTTCATGTAACATTTTTGGCCACAAGGTAGTTGATTGCATATTTGGAAGATTGATCAATGCAAGGCATGGATCAATGTGAAAATTATAATATTTGGTCCTCTTGTGTCATATTTTGGTCATGTGAGATGATACACTTGTGACAATCTTCGTTACATGGCTAGTGATTGTAAGTTGTTCGGGTTCTCAAGGCATAAATTAAAAGGATGAGATTATCTAGAGTAGGCCTAGTAGGAAGGCAGAAGAAAATGTGCATTCCATAAAGTAGCCTACCAAAGTGTGGAAGAATAAGGAAGAGTATGAAAAATGAAGAGGGAGAAAACAATCTCTTTCTCTTTAGATTTAGAGTAAGAGGAGCTAGTCCTCACTGTAGACTATTACTCTCAAATTTATTCATACAAATAACTATAAAAGTGAAATGTGTGGTGCATAGTCTTAGGGGATGGATATGACAACATGGGAAGCATGAAGAAGGGTTGTAGTGGAAGCATAGTATGTCCAACATCCTTTAAGCATAATCAGTTTTGCAAGATCAACACGGAGTTTGGAAAGTGTGTGAACTCAGGGGGAGTTGTACATGAAATTAGGGTTCAAGGGTTGCATATTAATTTTGTATTGCTCTCACTTTATTTTTATTGTTGACACATATGATGTACTCATGAATATAAGTAATGTGATTCAACCATGTATGTACTTGTAGCAATTTTTTCCATACATGTAAGGAAGTCTCTTGTTTGGCATGCATTGAAGAGAGTATTTATTTCAATGATGTATGCACTTTCATGTGCATTGATATAACCCTTTACTTGCATTATTAAGCCATGTACTATTATTTCTCTAATCATTTGTTCTTGGTATGTTGTAAAGCACTATTGTTTGTTGAATAGTATCTTTCATGTTGCAAGGATGCATGGACAATGGTAGCAAAAAATGTTTTGAACAACATGGAGAATTTTTTGTGATCAACCAAGAAAATGTTTAGGGGTATCATGTTCATCATTTATTGGCCATATTGTCATTGTTAGCATATTTTTTGTAGGAGATAAAGTATGAGTGACAAAGTTTTATTAGTTTCTAATGCCTAGTTTTTTGATGTGCTATAACTGGTCGTATTTGTCAAGTGTTTCATCAGATCGCCTATTGTCAACATGGTGTTCAAAGTAGGAGAGTGAAATCAGTTTTGGCTACCCTTTTCCATTGAAATAAAAGGGGGAGAATGAGACTAGCCACTAGTGGAGAATGAAACCAACAAACTAATGAAGAAGATCAATTTGTGATGTGGTTGTGGTGCTTCCATCAATGACAAAGGGGGAGAATGTTGGCAGCATGGTGTTGGAATTGATGTAAAAAATTAGCAATGAGCTAGCTTGTGCATTAATGTCAACATGTATAAGTTCTTGCATGATGATATGATGTATGGCATAGGTATTCTTGTAACAACCCCTAGTTGATTTTCCATGTAAATAAAATAAGACCAAGGTCATGGGACACATACTCCAAGATGAATGGTGGGAAAAACATTATAGTTGGCATCACTTGTGTTTAATAATGCCCACAGAAATTGGCAAAGGCAATGGAAAATAAAAAGAGGCATTAATTGGCATTGAATTATGAAAATACAGGAAAATAGGAGAAAAGGAAGGTGAAGAGACACAAATTTGCATGCAAGAGAAATTAGAGGAAAAATGAAAGAAAAATGAGACATCAATAATAAAAAGATATCATAGAATCAATTGCTAGTATTTTGACATTTTTGAGTTGAGGTCTCTTTTCATTATCTCATTCTCCCATACTCTTGCACACTTAGAGCATTCCTAGAGCACTCTATTATTCACTTCGATTGGAGAAAGAAACCAAGGAAAAATAAGGAAGAGCAAGGAGACATTTGGATCAATAGTTACTGTTAGAGTCGGTCTTGTTAGTCCTCCGTCAGAGACCAAAACTCTTTCTGCATTTCATTTCTAGGTGTCTCGCTCCATTCACTCAGCTGCATTTTGCTAGGGGCATGCCATAATCTGACAGGAGGATCTTGTCAGTCATTACCCCTTACCCCTCATGTCTGGCACCTGATGGCTTAGGTCTTTTCATCAATGTTTATTAAAGTCCATGATAGTCAATGTGTGATCCTTTAATGGACAAGAGTCATTTTCAGTCATTAGGTCTAAGGATTAGTCAATTTGCTCTTCAACCATGTCCAATAAAGCCATGCAGGCCAGAGGGAGGCCCTTACAAAGTTGTGATTTAAAGATTTTCATCGTCATGTTGAGAGATTACGACTGAAGAAAAGTCAAATAGTGTGTCATTTGTGATAATTTTCAAAAACATTTCCCATTGATCTCTTCAGGCGCAGTCATGGTTTCCTTGGCCAAATGCCATGTCAACAACCCCTGCAAAAAACTGCCAAACATTTCATCATTTTAGCTAAAAATTCAAAAGGGAAAAGTGAAATACAGAGTTGAATTAAATCAGGGAAAAAGTGCCAAAACAAAACATTATCAAAGTGGGTTTTGAAGAAACAAAAATCAAAACCATGATTCCAATGTCTTTATATAGAATTTCCACAAGAAACAATGTCATTTTGCACACCAATGTTAGAGAGAAGCATTTCAAATTGAGTGTGAGAGCTAGCACGCGTTTTGAGTGAGGTTGGAGGTGTTTTGACAGGTGCGGTGCACAGGCAGAGGGGCGCGGCGCACTGGACGCGGCCACACAGTGTTAAAATAACACGGGTACGTCACAAACAAACGGCGCGATTCACTGGGTATGCTGTGCGAGGCACACCCATAAAGGCCCGGTTTTGCTCCAAATTGCAACAAATCACCTTTGAAACCCTTGAAATTGCCAGGTAGGGTCGACATCTCGGTTGCTCATCCAATTTTGTGAATATGATGATGGTTTATGGCCATTTGTAGTTGCAACAAAAGAATATTAAACCCTACCACTTGAAGTCATCAAAACCATTGCTCTTAGGGTTGCAAATTTGCTGTGTTGATGCCAAGTTTCCTCCTCCCTTTCACCTTTCCCTTCTTTCCATCGTTCCCTTCCCCCCTATTCCATTTTTCCCATATTTACCTACCCTAAAACATTACTAAACCCCTATTCCCTATCCTCTCCACTCTTTTGTCAAATGTAAAACCCCAAAATCCTACCTTATAAAATCCCCAAACCCTCCTACATGTCCCTAAACAAAATTTCTCCCCATAATCCCTAATCCCATCATATTATTCCCCTTCCTAACAATCCCTTTTGCATTGTTCCCCTTGGTGGCAGAATTCATAACAACACATAATTTCATACATCATCAAGGGGCAGTCCAAGCACAGTCCATATATAGCAGTGATGGCATCTGAGCATTCATCGGAGTATGAAATGGAAACCCAAAGTGATTCATCCTTGAAAGAACAGGCTCCCCAGAGACATCATAAAAGTGGCAGACATGTTAGGGATGAACCAACCACCCTTACAGAATTGCAGGCATGCCCTCTTGCTATGTCATGTTTCCAGCATCTGTCATGTTTTGAGTTTCATCAAAAGGTGGCTAGTGTTCGAGTTCATCATGAGTTGGCCCATCTTTTTGTGCTTCACTTACATGGAGATCATGTTATCTTAGCTGGTGTCACCTTCACACTGACACCTGAAACTGTCTCATTAGCAACTCGCATAACGAATGTTGGAGAACCATGGCACAAGAAGCAAAAGGTTGATCGACAACATTATGAGCCATACGTTAAGGCCAGTTTCTTGAGGCAGCTCAAAAGATCTTTCCATTCCGATATCTAAAAGATGAATATGCTCCACTAATAAAGTTGATAATGAAATATTTCAGCTGTTAGGGGAGATTCTCTCGCTTATATGCCTATCACATCAGGTTGCTCATGCATTTTACCAGGGTACAGATGATGAACATCCCATATTTCATCTGCAGGAACATAGAGAGGATGAATACCTTCATGCAGCACAAAATCCCTTAGGAGCAACTTAACATTGTTTATCATTTTTCTCTTATTAAGATTTTGGTGGTTCATCAACTGGGATTATAGGGCATTACTTGGGATGATTTCATCTCGCGTGACCTCTTCAACACTTCAGAGGTATTATCAGAGGTTGAACATGAGATAGGTGGTCCTTCTCATCCGTATGAGCGCCATGAGACCACTAGTGTGCCGATATTCACTACATACCAGAGAGGCATTAGACATTTGTTTGCAGCAGCAAAGAGAGTGTTATCTCCACCCGGGGTGGAAGGGGCCTCGCTTCCGACATCGGCAACATAGGTACAGGACATGGGAAAGGATCCCATGCATGACGAGGGGCCATCTGGTGAATGAGAGACTGACTTCATTCTCATTCATGATGATGATATAGATATGGAGAGTGCGAAACTTAGAAGGACCATTCAGGAGCAGCAAACAGAGATCCAAGCCTTGTCTCTCAATTTGGAGAGGGCTAAGTGGATTATCAGGTACTTGGAGCATAGGAATAAACAGCTCGAAGACCAGCAGGAGATCATGGAGCTACAAAACATCCGCGAGAATCACTAATCTGCCCAACATAGGAGGATTGAGCTCACTCCATTAGAGCAAGAGATTAACAATGACCGAGAGTCTTGGCTCGAGCAGATCAACATCCACCTTGAGAGACTACTAGAGAAGGTTGACAAGGACAAAACATTATTGAGGCATATGGCTTATCACTACAGGGCACAGAACATGAGTTCAAAGGCTCAGATAAGGAATTTGAAGGTGAAATTGAGGAGAGCGACAAAAAGGAAAAAGAGGCAAAAAGAGCAAGATCAACTTCGAATATTGGTTGAAGCCTCTTTGGCCCAGCATAGCACTTCATAGAGAATATCCATCCCAAATTTCAAAAAATTTGGGGTAATTTTGGTCATTTGACAAATGTTTCTGCACAAACAGGGTTTTTCTCCACTTATGATAGGGAGCTCCAAATCATGAAAGGCTTACATTTTTGGATTCAGCATGAAAAATCATGACTGGTGGTGCATGACCAAGAAGTTTGGGCAAGTTTTGAGTCCCTAGGAGGTCAAAAACTCTAAAAAAATGACCTCTCTGCCCCTATTTTGACATATAGGGAGCAACCTTGGGAGATTGAAGTTTTGGAGGGGCAAATGAGCACCAAATTCAGAAATTCCACTTGGGTTAGAAAGTAGACAGGTAGGGCATTCTAACAAGCACATGTGTACACAATTTGGACTGTAGAAAGTACCTCAAAATTGCCTCCAAAGTGGCATGATGCATATAGTTTTGGGCGTGGTGCACAAAGACCTAAAGGCCAAAATCACTTTCGCTCCGCAACATTTCGATTCACGATTTTCTCCAAGTGGGCTCACTAATTTACACTACATTTTTCTCGGCGCCTAAGGCAAAGTTTAAAAAGTATTTTCACTAAAGGTTGGCTTCTATCCAAGTGGCAAAGGAAGGCGAGCAATCACCCAAATAGTTTGTCATTTTTGTAATGCTGCACCTATCACTAATGGTTGGCTTTCCATTTCCAGTTTGTAATGATTTTAAAAACTCCCCAACTTTGGGTCGTTCCATTTCCCAATGGAAAAGTATATTTATTGTATGTAAAACAATTTGCAAAGGGTGGGTTGTAATTTCTGGGAGACTGTGGGAGAGAAACTCAGCTACTCATTGTATATTTTGACAGAGAATTAATGAAAGGCAGCGGCTCTGGTTCATGAGATTCATGTGGTGTGAGTGTAGCAAATGTATTATCTTTCTATTTCATATGTATTTCATTATGTTTCACAGTTCATTCATATTCATTACCAGTGAAATTTTCTAAGTAAGATAAGGTAGAATTCAAGCTCTGCCTGAGGGAAAGTTTCACATTCTGTGTTCTTCTTCTGTTGAAAAGGATTCATGTATTTATGCCCTTTTCACCCTCCTAAAAAATCTTTCCATTTCGCATTGTTTCAAATTTAATTGCTAGACTTTCTGCCTGTCTTGCCTCACGAAGTAATATGTGCCTTTGTGTTAAATTCTCTGCTCATGCTCTTCGTTGGTCCCATACATCCCAGAAACTCAGTCATTTATCAAAAATTGCCTCTTGTTTCCATATTTATTTACCTAGCCTAAAATCAATATTCATTGTAAGTCATCTCAGACCATATCGTTTATTTATTTACTGAGTGTGATCCAGAGAGAGCCCTCTCCTGTTCTGGTAGGGATAGCTACCCGACTAAGCGTGGTTTGTGGTTACCCTGAATTTTGCCTTCCTTCAGCCTAAGGTAGATTTAGGTGCCAACATAGTGGCAACTCTGCTGGGGAACGAAATTACACCCCTTACTTCTTGATAATTCTAAGCTTCCAGATGATAAGTTTAGGATTCAATAGGCTGAGTGAGTTGGTCGTGTCCTTTTGATTTTTCTTAATAGCACGCCGGCTTCTATTAGATATACCAGAGCTAATCTAGATCTAGATCCTCCGCACATCTACGAAAATCCCAATTTGATTCCAAGACTTCGTCGTCAAGAGAGCTTTATATCTCCCGTGTTCAAATCCCATTCATGTCCTGACATTTTTGAGTATCTTGAAGAGCTAGGTTTTGATGAGCAGTTTGAAATATCATTGTTCAGGACCAAATCCGAAAGGGCGGTTGACTCTACTGTCCCCAATTTGCAGTTTCTTGTAGACTTGGAAACTGAAAGGGCTAACCAGTCAATTGATAATTACATTGTGGCCTAGCTTCAAATTCCAATTGTTAACCCCCTACAAACAGTGCACACTCCTCCAACACCTCCAAGGCCAAACCTACCAAGAGTGATGGTTGCTCGTTTTGCACCTCTTGTCCTGCATCAAGTTTTAGATGATATGCCCGTAGATTATCAAAGCAAAATCCCGTTTTTTCATGGCACTCCTAATAGCATTACCACTCAGCAACATGTGGACAGAATGGCAGATTTCTATGGAATTCACAAGATCGATGCAGAGAATGTGGCAATGAGAATTTTTGTATAGACATTTGCAGGTGAAGTGAGGAAATGGTTCAGAGGTTTGCCGGCTGCATGTATCGCTACCTTGGCCAACCTAAAAAGACAATTTTTAGGCCACTGGGAAGTGAAAAAGAATCCTCTCCAAATTCTGTCTGAATATGAGCAAATCAAACGAAACGTTGGTGAGTCGGTCCAAGACTACTGCGTTAGATTGAATTCTGTTTATAATGAAATTCTAGATCATCAAAGGCCACTTATGGGGCTAGCCATGGTGAAGTTTCCGGATGGTTTTGATGCTCACATGGCTTATCAATTAAGAGAGATAGAATCGACCACAATGGAAGACATGCAGAAGATCGCGGTCAGCGTTGAAACAAATCTGCTGACCAAGGGGGCTAGAGAAAAGGCAGAAAAGGAGGTCACCGTAAAAGAAGAATCTTCCTCGGTAGATCAATTACTCCGAAAGGTAGAGCAGATGCTTGAAAGGGTGAAACTTGACAAACCTGAGCCACAAGTTAGAAATCCTAACTTTCATGGCTAGCAACAACCACAATATAGAATAAGGCAGAGAGATCAGTGAGCCAAGATCAGACAACACAACAACCAATACAACCACCTTTGCAGCAAAATTTTGTGCATGGACTGGAGTCAAATGAGGACGGGAATACAATAGGTGAAGAAAACCACTTCTTTACTCCTGATGATTTGCCTATTTATATTACCGAGGATGAGGAGTATGCAGAAAGTTCAGTTGCACACAAAGATACAGATCTCATTCTAGCAAATGACACCATTTTGGAGGAAGAATCATATGAGTACCAAAGAGGCTATATGAATGCTCTGTCCGCCCAGCAACAACGGTATTCACTTAGAAATAGAGACGTGCCAGTTAAACCAATTCAGAAGGGGAAGGACATTGAGGCATCAAAGAATGATTCATCAGTCACACAAAGGAAAGGAAAGAAGGCGGTTGATCTGGATAGCAGCAAATCACCATCAGTAGAAAAATCAAATCAGCCAATTGCATCGAAGGAAAATTAAAGGAAAGAAACCCCAGTGAAAGAGGTAGAAAATATTCCCGCTTTTAATTTAGAGAATGAAATTTCTAAATTGAAGGTATCCATTCCCTTGACTGAAATAATGAGGAACAACAGTTATATAAGTCAAGTGTCTAAAATTTTGAATTTTGACCCAATGTCTGACATGGTGAATGTCGAATATGATCAACTCGAAATGATTTTTGGGCCGGCATCGAATGGTGAGTCTTCTGATAATGATGTGCCACCTTTTTATATCAGTTTAAGATTACATGATTTTGTGTTACATAATGCCATGTTCGATTCCAGAGCTTCTCACAATCTCATGCCCAAGGCTATCATGGATAAGCTGGGTCTGGACGTCACCCAACAATACCATGATCTCTATTAGTTTGATTCTAGCAGAGTAAGATGTATCGGGTTCATCAAAGACTTGTTTGTGAGTCTGGATCAAATCCCAATGAAGAATGTTTTTATGGATATTGTTGTAGCAGATATTCCTCCCAGGTTTGGCATGCTTCTTTTCAGGTCTTGGGTAGAAAAATTGAAAGGGACACTACAACTAGATTTCTCCTATGCAACGATTCTAGTGTTTGGCCAAATGAGGAAACTATATCGAGAACAAAAAATGAAATACATGATTACAAGCAAGGAGAAACCAATAAATCATCCGATTAATTATGTACATACATATTTAGAGTCTTTCGTTTTGTATTCTGATAGTTTCAATGATATCGATAGTCAGTTAATAGAAGCAGATAATATTCTAGAAATAACAGAAAATTTCAGAGGATTTTTAAAGAAAGAAGGACAAGAACAATAGAACATCATTGAGAAATCAGCTGAAAGCAATGGACAGCAAGCAGACAAAGCACAACAAACAGATTTTCAGCACTTACAAGAAGAGGAAGAAGGTTTGCGGACCATGGATTTCGATGGAGTAGTGGGAAATGATGGCGCTGGAATTGGGATTTGGTTACACAATCCTTTCTCTGCCCCGAACAAAGTGCCTAGTAATGTGCAGGTATGCTCTTACAAGTTAGATTTTGATTGTTCAAACAATGAAGCTGAGTATGAAGCTCTGATTGCTGGCCTAAAAATTCTAAGAAAGCTGAATGCTAAAAGGATTGCAGTATATGGTGACTCCGAATTGGTGATTAAGTAGGTCAGAGGCAAATATCAAGCAAAGCATCCTCAGATGCGGGCTTATCGTAATGTAGTTCTAGACATCCTAAAATTATTTTCAGAATATACCTTGACATGTGTGCCTCGTGTACAAAATAGCATTTTTGATGCTCTTGCTAAGGCAACAAGTAGTTTGAAGATCCCAATGAACTCCAGTAATAAATTCGAAATCCATGTCAAGCATCGTCCGACCATCCTGGACAATCAGAGATATTGAAAAGTTTTCCAAGATGATGAGGAGATTGATGATTTTCTGCAAAACAAAGGTAAGTTTAAAGAAACCTCAATTGAGGTAGAAAATGATGATGGTAAAGATAATGGTAAAGATGATGTGCAGATCAATCAAATGGACGTGTTGCAGCTAAAGAATAGCATTATTCCTAAAGTCTTGATACCTTTAGAAGAACTCTTTGATCAAGATGATGTAGCCCGCAAACCAACATTGTAGCCAACAGAGAAGGGTGTGGAAGAGGTCAATGTCAGAACAGATGTTAAACCTAAAATGGTAAAACTGTCTAAAGCATTACCACAAAGGATAAAAGCCAAATATATCAGTTTGTTGTCTTCATTTGCCGATGTGTTTGCTTGGGACTATTCTGACTTAAAGACATATGATACTAATATAATTCAGCACACTATACCCATTAAGCCCAATCAGAAACCTTTCAGACAGAAGTTGAGAAGGCTAACTCTAAAGCTATTGCCATCAATTGAAAAGGAGATAAACAGGTTGTACAAATTAGGAATCATTGTTCCCATCAGATTTTCGGATTGGATCTCTAATTTAGTGCCCGTACGAAAGAAGACAGGTGAGATTCTCTTGTGCATTGACTTTAGAAATCTCAATAAAGTTTCGTTGAAAGATAACTATCCACTGCCCAAAATGGTCCATATAATTCAGCGAGTAGTGGGAGCATATTGTATGTCACTACTTGATGGTTATTCTGGATATAACCAAGTTTCTACCCATGAAGATGACCGAGACAAGACAGCCTTCACCACTCCGTGCGGAACTTTTCATTATGCTAAAATGCCT
Source organism: Pinus taeda (assembly GCA_000404065.3). Taxonomy (NCBI): domain Eukaryota; kingdom Viridiplantae; phylum Streptophyta; class Pinopsida; order Pinales; family Pinaceae; genus Pinus; species Pinus taeda. The sequence continues at coordinate 92,755 of APFE030590108.1, read as the reverse complement.
TTCGGTTTGAAGAACGCGGGTGCCACATTTCAGCGTGCAATGGACTTGGCTTTCGCAAATGAGAAGGATGACTTTTTGGTTGTGTACATGGATGATCTGACAGTGTTTTCCAAATCTGATGAAGAACACATGTACCATCTAAAAACTGTCTTTCAAAAGTGCAGAAAATATGGCTTGTCACTGAATCCGAAAAAGAGCTTGTTTGTCATGGAGGAAGGAAAAATACTCGGGCACATTATCTCAAAAGATGGAATTCGTATTGACCCAGCATGTGTACAAGCGATTCAACAAATCGATATACCCCGGAATAAGAAAGAGATTCAATCTTTCAATGGTAAAATGAATTTTGTACGCCGTTTTGTACCTAATCTTCCTGAACACCTAAGAGAGATTACAAACATGCTTAAGAAGGACATCCAAGTGAAATGGACGGAGGAGGCTGTAAAATCTTTCAATTTAGTCAAATTGGCTCTTTCTTCAGCTCTAGTTCTAGTCAGCATGGACTACACTCAGGATTTTACATTGTTTTCATTCGCTTCGGAGCATACTATGGCAGCTGTGTTATTGCAGAAAAGAGATGATCATGAAAGATCAATTGCTTTCTTCTGTAGAGCTATAAGAGATGCAGCCTTAAAATACAACATCATTGAGAAGCAAGTCCTTGCACTTGTGAAAGCACTGAAATATTTTCGGTTATATGTTCTGCATTCTCGTATTTTGGCTTATGTTCCTAATGCTGCTGTCAAAGATGTTTTAGTGCAAACAGATCCGGAAGGAAGACGAGGCAAGTGGATTGTAGCTTTGTTGGATATGATGTGGAAATAAAGCCCACAAAGCTTGTTAAAAGACACGGATTGGCAAAGTTAATGTCCGAATCAAACTTGCACGCCTTAGACATAAATGTGATCGCTGCTATGTCTGATGAGAATGAGGAAGGTTCATCAATTCAGGTATCTGAAATGTTTGCTCTTTCTTCATGGTATTCAGATATCATATATGTGCTTAAAAATTTGTCACCACCACCCGGCATGACTAGGAACAAAGCTAGAACTCTCAAATTGAGGGCTACAAAGTTTTGTATTCTAAATTCTGCACTTTATTGGAAAGATCCCGGTGGCATTCTGTTGAGTTGTTTGGTGGAAAAAGAAGCAAAGTAGGTCATGGAGTATTTCCATGAAGGAGACTGTGGTGGTCACCTCTTTTAGAAATCAACAGCGAATAAAGTCTTGAGAGCAGGATACTATTGGCCGACATTGTTTGCCGATGTATATAAGATGGTCAAGAGCTGTCATAAGTGGCGGATTTTCGAAGGAAGGCATAAATTACAACCTTTACCACTTAAGCCCATTGAAGTGAGTGCCCCTTTTTAGCAATGGGGGTTGGATTTCATTGGTGAAATTCATCCTGCTTCTTCCGGACAACATAGATGGATCCTCACAGCGACAGATTATTTCAGGAAATGGATCGAGGCAATTCCCACCAGACAAGCTATAGATGCAGTAATTATTTCATTCCTTGAAAATAACATCTTGTCTCGCTTTGGTTGCTCGAATAAGTTAATCACTGATAACACAACAGCTTCCAAATAAAAAAGGATGGTAGAGTTTTGTCATAAATATCACAGCATTTTGGGTCACTCAACTGCCTGTCATTTGCAAGGCAATGGATTGGTGGAGTCTTCTAATAAATCATTGGTCAACATCATTAAGAAGGTGCTGGAAATAAAAAAGAAAAGTTGGCAGAAGAGGTTGGTCAATGCACTTTTGGCAGATCGGGTCAGTTAGAAGAAATCCATTGGTACGTCCCCTTTTGAGCTTGTTTATGGAGTTGATATAGTGTTTCCTACCTCTCTTGCAGCCTCGGTAGTCAAACTTCTTTAGGAGGCCGGCAGTGAAGATGATCCTATGCAGAGAAGGTTGAATCAAATGGTCCACTTGCAGCAGACTAGAGAAGAAGTCTTCCAGAACACGTCCAAGTTGCAGGAGAAGGTTAAGAAAATTTATGACAAAAAAGCAAAGGCAGACAAATTTCAGATGGATGATGTGGTGCTGAAGTGGGATGTAAGGAATGAGGAAAAGGGTAAACATAGTAAGTTCGAGAATCTCTGGAAAGGTCCCTTCAAGATTGCAGCATATCGGGGTTATAATGCCTTTCTTCTGAAGGAAATGAATGGGGAAGATTTCCCAGGAGGGCCGATCAATGGTCGGCTGCTCAAGCGGTACCATTTCTGAGTTATTGACACTGCTTCCACTGTCACTGTAAATACCATTTTATTTCAGTTTGGTTAGAGTTTGTCAAGTTAGTCTTCAAGTCATTTCAAAATCAAATTTGAGTCATTTTTTGGTCATTTTGGTTTCATAAATGAGTGAGAGTCTTGTGTTGTTCATCGAAATAATGACTCCATAGCCCAATGGATGAAGGCACTGTCTAGCTCTTCTAGAGATCTGCTATTCTTGGCACCTCCAAGGAGCTACCATCCCCTATTGGAGCCAATGTTAGAGTCAGTCTTGTCAGTCCTCTGTCAGAGATCAAAACTCTTTCTGCATTTCATTTCTAGGTGTCTCACTCCATTCACTCAGCTGCATTTTGCTAGGGGCATGCCATAATTTGACGGGAGGATCTTTTCAGTCATTACCCCTTACCCCTCATGTCTGGCACCTGCTGGCTTAAGTCTTTTCATCAATGTTTATTAAAGTCCATGACAGTCAATGCTTGATCTTTTAATGGACAAGAGCCATTTTCAGTCATTAGGTCTAGGGATTAGTCAATTTGGTCTTCAACCATGTCCAATAAAGCCATGCAGGCTAGAGGGAGGCCCTTACAAAGTTGTGATTTAAATATTTTCATCGTCATGTTGACAAATTACGACTTTTCTTCAAAACTCTGTTTTGAAGAAAAGTCAAATAGTGTGTCATTTGTGATAATTTTCAAAAACGTTTCCAGTTGATCTCTTCAAGTGCAGTCATGGCTTCCTTGGCCAAATGCCATGTCAGCAACCCCTGCAAAAAACTGCCAAAAATTTCATCATTTTAGCTAAAAATTCAAAAGGGAAAAGTGAAATACAGAGTTGAATTAAATCAGTGAAAAAGTGCCAAAACAAAACATTATCAAAGTGGGTTTTGAAGAAACAAAATTCAAAACCATGACTCCAATGTCTTTATATAGAATTTCCACAAGAAACAATGTCATTTTGCACACCAAGGTTAGAGAGAAGCATTTCAAAGTTAGTGTGAGAGCTAGAACACGTTTTGAGTGAGGATGGAGGTGTTTTGACAGGCGTGGCGAATAGGCAGAGGGGCGCGGCGCACAGAGGGAGAGAAGTGCACTGGGCGTGACCACACAGTGTTAAAATAACATGGACGCAACACACAAAAACAGTGTGGCGCACACCCATAAAGGCCCAATTTTGCTCCAAATTGCAACAAATCATCTTTGTAACCCTTGAAATTGCCAGGTAGGGTCAACATCTTGGTTGCTCATCCAATTTTGTGAATATGATGATGGTTTATGGCCGTTTTTAGTTTCAATAAAAAACTCTTAAACCCTACCACTTGAAGTCATCAAAACCATTGCTCTTAGGGTTGCAAATTTGTTGTGTTGATGCCAAGTTTCCTCCTCCCTTTCACCTTTCCCTTCTTTCCATCGTTCCCTTCCCCCCTATTCCATTTTTCCCATCTTTCCCTACCCTAAAACCTTACTAAACCCCTATTCCCTATCCCCTCCACTCATTTTACAAATGTAAAACCCCAAAATACTAACTTATAAAATCCCCAAATCCTCCTACATGTCCCTAAACAAAATTTCTCCCCATAATCCCTAATCCCATCATATTATTCCCCTTCCTAATAGTCCCTTTTGCATTGTTCCCCTTGGTGGCAGAATTCATAACAACACATAGTTTCATACATCATCAAAGGGCAATCCAAGGACAGTCCATATACAACAGTCATGGCATCTGAGCATTCATCGGAGTATGAAATGGAAACCCAAAGTGATTCATCCTTGAAAGAACAGGCTCCCCGGAGACATCATAAAAGTGGCAAACATGTTAGGGATGAACCAACCACCCTTACAGAATTGCAGGCCTACCCTCTTGCTATGCCATGTTTCCAGCATCTGTCATGTTTTGAGTTTTGTCAAAAAGTGGCTAGTGTTCGAGTTCATCATGAGTTGGCCCGTCTTTTTGTACTTCACTTACATGGAGATCACACTATCTTCGCTGGTGTCACCTTCACACTGACACCTGAAACTGTCTCATTTGAAATCGGCATACGAAACGTTGGAGAACCCTGGCACAAGAAATAGAAGGTTGATCAGCAGCATTATGAGCCATACGTTGAGGCCAGTTTCTTGAGGTAGCTCAAAAGAATCTTTCCATTCCGATATTTGAAAGATGAATATGCTCCACTAATGAAGTTGATCATGAAATATTTCAGCTGTGAGGGGAGATTCTCTCGTTTATATGCCTATCACATCAGGTTGCTCATGCATTTTACCAGGGTATGGATGATGAACATCCCATATTTCATTTGCAGGAACATAGAGAGGATGAACACCTTCATGTAGCACAAAACCCCTCAGCAGCAGCTTAACAATGTTTATCATTTTTCTCTTATTAAGATTTTGGTGGTTCATCAACTGGGATTACAGGGCATTACTTGGGATGATTTCATCTCCCGTGACCTCTTTAGCACTTCACAGGTATTATCAAAGGTTTAACATGAGATAGGTGGTCCTTCTCATCAGTATGAGCGCCATGAGACCACTAGTGTGCTGATATTCACTACATATCGGAGAGGTGTTAGACATTTGTTTGCAGCAGCAAAGTGAGTGTTATCTCCACCTGGGGTGGAAGGGGCTTCGCTTTCGACATCAGTAACATAGGTACAGGATAGGGGAAAGGAGCCCATGCATGACGAGGGGCCATCAGGCGAACAAGAGATCGACTTCATTCTCATTCATGATTATGATACAGATGTGGAGAGTGCCAAACTTAGAAGGACCATTCAGGAGTAGCAAACAGAGATCCAAGCCTTGTCTCTCAATTTGGAGAGGGCTAAGTGGATTATCAGGTACTTGGAGCAGAGGAATAAACAACTCAAAGACCAGCAGGAGATCATGGAGCTGCAAAACATCTACGAGAATCGCCAATCTACCCAACATAGGAGGATTGAGCTCACTCCATTAGAGCAAGAGATTAACAATGACCGAGAGTCTTGGCTTGAGCGGATCAACATCCACCTTGAGAGACTGCTAAAGAAGGCTGACAAGGACAAAACATTATTTAGGCATATGGTTTATCACTACAGGGCACGAAACATGAGTTCAAAGGCTCGGATAAGGAATTTGAAGGCGAAATTGAGGAGAGCGACAAAAAGGCAAAAGAGGAAAAAAGAGAAAGATCGGCTCTGAATCTTGGCTGAAGCCTCTTTGGCCCAGCATAGCACTTCATAGAGAATCTCTAGCCCAAATTTCAAAAACTTTGGGGCAATTTTGGTCATTTGACAAATTTTTGTGCACAAACAAGGTTTTTCTCCCTGTGTGCCACGCCACTGGCACGACGCTTATGATAGGGAGCTCCAAATCATGAAAGGTTTACATTTTTAGATTCAGCATGACAAATCATGACTTTTGGTGCATGGCCAAGAAGTTTGGGCAAGTTTTGAGTACCCAGGAGGTCCAAAACACTCAAAAGATGACCTCTCTACCCCTATTTTGACACATAGGAAATAGTCTTGGGAGATTGAAGTTTTGGAGGGGAAAATGAGCACCAAATTTAGAAATTCCACTTGGGTTGGAAAGTAGATAGGCAGGGATTTCTAAAAAGCACACCGGAGCATAATTTGGACTTCAGAAAGTACCTCAAACTTGCCTCCAAATTGGCGCAACACACAGAGACCCAAAGGCCAAAATCACTACCGTTCCACGACATTTCGATTAGCGATTTTCTCCAAGTGGGCCCACTCATTTACACTACATTTTTCTTAGAACCTAAGGCAAAGTTTAAAAAGTATTTTCACTAAAGGTTGGCTTCTATCCAAGTGGAAAAGGAAGGCGAGTAGTCACCCAAATAGTTTGTCATTTTTGTAATGCTGCACCTGTCACTAATGGTTGGCTTTCCATTTCTAGCTTGTAATGATTTGAAAAACTCCCCAACTTTGGGTCACTCCATTTCCCAATGGAAAAGTCTATTTATTGTATGTAAAACCATTTGCAAAGGGTGGGTTGTAATTTCTGGGAGATTGTGGGAGAGAAACTCAGCTACTCATTGTATATTTTGACATAGAATTAATGAAAGGCAGCGGCTCTGGTTCATGAGATTCATGTGGTGTGAGTGTAGAAAATGTATTCTCTTTCTATTTCATATGTATTTTGTTATGTTTCACAGTTCATTCATATTCATTTCCAGTGAAATTTTCTAAGTAAGATAAGGTAGAATTCATGTTTATTGCTCTCCCTGTGGGAAAGTTTCACGTTCTGTGTTCTTCTTCTGTTGAAAAGGATTCATGTATTTATGCCCTTTTCACCCTCCTAAACAATCTTTCCATTTCACATTATTTCAAATTTAATTGCTAGACTTTCCTCCTGTCTTGCCTCATGAAGTAATATGTGCCTTTCTGTTATATTCTTTGCTCATGCTGTTCATTTGTCCTTGTTAGGGTCCCACCCTAACCCCCTTATTTATGTCATGGGATCACGTCATAGTCAAGAGTCAATAAAGCCCATATTAATATTTGTAAGTGGTTAACCCGCAATTAATAACGGGACCACAGTTAGTTGCAAATGGGCGGTAGTAGTAGATTAAGGGTAAATGGGCGTTAGTATTAGATAGACGGTATTAATAAAACCCACGGTATTGGCCCGTGGTATTGCATGTATGAGTCATATATAAAGGATAGAGACTCCCTGCGAGGAGTATCATGTCTTGTTTTGTAATCGAGCTCTGCTCTATTGGAGGTTGCCCCCTCGAAGAGGCCTGTGAACATTTCTCTCTGAGTAATAAAATCATTGTTATTCTGTGTTCTGGGTATATTTTCTTCGCATATTCTGTGTTCTGGGTATCTTTTCTTCGCATATTCTCTGTTCGGTATTACTTTGCAGGTTAAGAAGCATAACAGATAGCCCCAATCCAAACAATCATACACCTTCTGAAAATCTACCTTCATAATGGCAGCAATTATGTGCTTAGAATGTATGGAATGCATACATTCCTGGGCAATAGCAACAACATCATGTATTTTCTGATCCTGTAAAAACCAATATTGCTTGGGTGATATAAACTTTGACAATATGCTCCGCATCCGAACAACAATGGTTTTGGAAATGATCTTATAAATAAGGTTACGCAGCAAAATGGGCCTTTAATCATTAAAAGTCGATGATGGGTGGCGCTTTGGAATGAGAGCAATATATGTTGAATTTATGCGAGGATGAATTTGCCCCATGATCCTTGACTCCACCATTTCTAGAAGGTCATTTTAAATATATCAAAAAAATGAGTAAAAATTTCCGTTGACCACCCGTCCGGCCTCGAGCTTTTATCCCGCTTGAAAGTTTTCAACGCCTCCAACAGCTCATCTTAAGTGACCGCCTTAAAATGAACTTCATTATCGTCAACGTCAAACATTGTAGGGTATAGGTCGACAACCCATAACATATCTCCCGCATCAACCACCTCTTTACGTTCATATGCACATTGGAAGTGTGCAACAACTGCACCACTTATCTCCTCCTGCGACTGGAAGCACTTACCATCCGCATCATATATTTCCCAATTGGAGTTGATATTATGCCTATGATTTGCATAACGATGAAAGAACTTGGTGTTTTAGTCGCCTTCTTTATCCATGTAGTGCGGCTCTTCAGACGCCATGTAGCTTCTATAGCAAATAAGATACCCTTTTTCTTGTGTTCTAAATCATGAATGCATGTCCTGATTATCGCTGGAAGTGAATGCGAGATCAACCAGGGTAGTAATGAATCTAGTTCCAGTTGGATTGCCCTAAGTTCCTTCTGTTGTTCCTTAACCTTCTGTTTTTTCCATTCTTTTGCCTCCTTTTGAAGGATGCCCAAATTTTCCAGAATGTGTTCCATGGGGGATCTTATGTGAGCCCAAGTCCATATCATATGAACAAAAGCATTGAAGTTCAGATCTCCTAGCCATGTTCTATTAAATTTAAATGGCATCCGATACCTATATCCCTCTGCTCGCCAATGCAAGGTAATGGGCCTATGATCAGAGAGGAAATTGTTGATAACTTTCGAGTGTGCATTGCCTAGGCGATCCATCAAGCTCTCATGAATGATAAAGTGATCCTGCATTTTCGTAATGTATGCCTCACCCTTTCTACCATTATCCCAAGTGGGAATTAACTTCACTGGACACAGAGCAATTAAATTATGCTCAATAATAGCCTCGCGAATCAAACCCGCCAATGGGTCAATTTTCCTAGTCCTCCCCCATACTTCACCTAGAGCAACAATGCAATTAAAATCTCCTATGATAATCAAAGAAGCAAGGTTCATGATACGAGAAGCAAATAATTTTTCCCAGAAAACCATCCTGTTCCTATATGGACCATATAGGTTCAATATGTGGATACGGTCCCTTTGCTCGCAGATAAAGCCTTCAATTAAAATTCTAGCCAAACATGAAAAAGCTCTTGCACGAACCCAGTGAGGATCCCATAATACAAAAAGACCTCCAGATAGACCAGCTGCAGTTGTGGCAGCAATATACCAATCCAGGAACATTTTTGGAAGTAATCTACAATGTGAGAGACCGAATGCATGGTTTCTTGAAGTAAAATGATACAAGGATGTACAAAAAGAAACAAACGCTTAAGAGCTAGAAACTTAGAGGGGGTTCCCAATCCCCGAATATTGAGCGATAAGATAGAGGTCATGGCACACCCTGTGCGGGCATCCGTGCTCCAAGGGCCCGATTGGGAGGTGCATCAACAATAAGCACATCTACAAGAAATCTGTCAATAGGAGAATTTGATATTTTCTGCTTTGCACGACCCCTAAAATGGTGACTTCCACGGTTGTTCTTACCTCTGACAGTAATATTCCCCGTCGAGGTGGCACTGATATGAGGAGAAGAGTTGCCCGATGGTTTATGTATGGTAAGAGAGCGTAAGTCAAGGGTTTTCTAGTGACTAATGTAGTCTAAATAACTACTGACGGAGTTGGTAGGAGAGGCCAGCGGAGTGGTTGGGGGGTTGCTACTAAATCGTAGACCTTGTGATTGAGGGATACGCAATGGAGACGAAATATAGGTAACATATGATGTGGATGGTACGTCATGTGCCTAAAACAATTTGGGAATGTCATGATTAGGGGAGGTGAGACCTAGGGATGGAGGTTGAAATGGCAGACCAGGACAAATAGATCTAGGAAAATCTGATTTCTTAGATGAAAAGGGGGATGACGAAATGGTGACGGGAGAAGTTCCATATCGTGAGGATCCATGTACAGAAAATGCAGAGGATGGGAACCATAATGTGTACTTGAGTATCGACATGGGCCTTTGCCTGAGTGAAAATCACCTCCTTGTTGCAGCTTTTTTGGCGCCCCCATACAATTCCATCTGTTTGATTGTCCACCCCAGCGCCGCAGACAATTTGCCAAGACGTGCCCAATATGATGGCACAATGAACATTGAAACGACACCCCCCAATAATCCAACCTATGAGTGAGGTTAGTCTCCCCCTAGTGAAGCCCAATATGATCAGGGAAACCCCCTCTAAACTCTCTCTCAATAAGAATCCATGAAACTCGTTTATCAGGGGCCCCAAGGCACCGAGGATCCACGTACACAAATTTCTTGATAGCATTTCCTATATTCTCCAAAGCCTGCTTCGTCCATCGCTCGGTACGCAGGCCCGACAAATTCATCCAAATTAACTTATTCTGCGGGGTGTTGTTAAGGGAGTTGAAACCAATAAACCAGGGGTGGAGTTCCAGGAAACTGCGCCCGTCAATCCACAGGATGGATTTGATCTTATACAGGTCTTCCTGACTAAGGAAATGGAAGCTATACCAACCCCGAAGCAACCTCACAACCATCGGCATATAACCCTGGATAGACTTCCACTTCTGCGCAACCCAAGTTCTCATGTCAGAATCGCTTCTTACTGAGAAATGCCAACGCCCAACAAGAGCTTGTTTATGAAAACTAGTAATTCGATCACTTAACTTCTCAAGATAAAAAACCAAGGCAGGTGGCGGGGACGTTGTTTTCATAGATCGAGGCCAATGTCCGGATCTCCGTTCATGCCTTGCATGAGTAACACCTCGCGAATCAAGGGACGCATGGTCCCCATCTGGGATAGATACATCCCCTGGAATGTTGTGCCAGCCATCAAGTGATTGAGTGCCAGTTCGGCGCCCACCTCCAAAATCATTTTGCTGGAGTGAATCAGCATCCATGGTGGCCTTGATGTACATCCCCTGTGCCAACATGTCTGAATCCAGGATATCCATGCCACCCACCGCTATAAGACCCGTCAGTGGAGCCACTCCCCAACCCAATCAATGACGAAAGGTAGCCAAATGTGTGGAGTTAATGCAAAAGTCAGGGGATAGAAACATCTAGAATGATGACGGAGGAAGGGGAAATAAATATGTTGACCCTTCCGAGTATAGCGCTGACATATAACACAATATCCTAGGAATTGACAGGAATATGGAATCATGCCACTTTAGGAGACCCCGTCAAAACATCTCCCGAAACAAGATATAAAAGGAATGTCAGAAAATAATTAAGATAGGTCAGGAAGGGGAGATTATCGATGAGCCTTTCGTAACCTGAAAGGCAGATCTGAATCACGACAGGAATAGACATGTGACAACTTTAATGAGAGGTTATCTCGCCACCTACCACCCCAACAGTTCAAAATAACTGAGAAGATACCAGAAAAAGAAGGCTGGAAAATATAGGGAAACCAGAGCCGAGTATCATAAGCTATAATGAGAGAAAAACCCAGAGCACCCAGTTCAACTACATGGAATGTAAAAAGCTAATCTCTGATACAGCAACAAAGGCAGTAACAACCCTTACATGTCAAGCATATATTACCCAAAGGAAAACCAAATTGTTTGCACGGCTCAGAGAAAGCAGATGCAAACAAGGAATAACTAGATAGGAATGCCCCTCAAGAATTTTAGATAAACAATGACATAAAATAGACTCAAATCCTGGATGCATGTAAACGTCTAGGAGGAGGAGAGAAGTGACTCGAGAATATGCAATATAGTATATAAATGGAGAAGGAAAATAAGAACAAGATGTGTGAAAATTCCGACCATATTACCTATATACAGAGCCAGATAAATATAAATGTCAAAACAAGCGAAATATGTATGTCTTCCCAAATCCAAGATCAACACAATTTCAGGTGCAACTCCATAAATAGGACACCATATAGCCTTGAGAAATCAAACCTGGTCACATATACCGCAGATTAAACATGTACGTCGAGAAAAAACTTGTGAGCTTGAACTCCGAAAACCGACCGCTACTATATTTTCTTCTCGGTTGTATCCATGACACCCATTGTAAAGCCTTCGGTTGTGCAATGCGTTCGGGCGCCGGGCGACCCGGGCGTGCGCACAAGTAAAGCTAAACAAGCGAGCGTTTGGCGAAGTGCGAAGCTGTGGTTCGATGATATGCGAGCTCTCTTGGAAGTGCGATGGTATAATGCGCAAGCATGGAGGAGAGGGCGAGTGTTTATAGACGTGATAGCATGGTAGAAGTCGTATGGAGGCTGACCTAAACTTATGGAGGAGCTGACATGTAAAATGAAGCGTTTGCGATGAAGCAAGGGGCTTTGGGCGAGTCGGTGGGGCAGCTAGACTACGCCCTACCTTGTGTATAAATTGCAGATGCGTTGAGCTCATTTGGGACATCGACATTCGATCAACAAACTTCGCATAAGCTCCTATGCACTACGCTCTTGAGGAGAATCACTTGTGCGAAGATTTGGAGGAGAGATGAGCGCATGGCTCATGCGCCCTCCTTGAGTCGCACTTGGTGAAATGCTCTTGGTGAAGAGGTGAACGTGTTGGGCAAGACGTGCCCGGGGTGATCGTGCGGAGGTGTTGGTTGTGCGACGACTTGGCGAGGGTATCTTGGTGGCTCGGGTGAGCGCCCGCCCATCGTGCAAGTGTGCATGAAGATGTGTTGAAGTGTTGGGTTGTGAACGGAGGTGTGTCTCGGTTGGAGGCGCCCGTGTGTGGCGACTTGGAGGTGTGCCCAAGTTGGGCAAATGACACGACGGTGCGATGGGGTGAACGAAGGTTTGGTTAGTCTTGCGGTGACCGTGCGGAGGTGCCGACGAGCTGGGCAACCGAGTTTGCCGATGTTGTGAAAAAATGGCTGTGTAAATTTGGGGTTTCCCAAGATTTGACTTGTGCATTGTAAAAACGAAAGATTGTATAATATATTGATATCGGGCAGACTCATATTGCAGGGAGTTGCCCCTCCCTTTATACTGTTGTATTTCTCTTGTATAATGCTGTTGATAATGAATGTGTATGGGTGTTCATTGGTATAAAGGCACACTAATAATACTTGGTAACGAAAAATAAATTAAGTATGGATGGTTAAGGCGTAGTCTACAATCGTAAGTATTGGTGAAAAGAAAACGGTTGGTAGTGCCGCACCTTGCCGACACGATTGAAAGACCACTGTAGGCTTGGGGGCGTGACAGTTGGTATCAGAGCTGGTGTAGCTTGTGGATGAAAGCTGATACACAACTTGAGAGTTGGTTTGAGCAGGTTGCTCGTAACGAAGTGACAGTGGAAATAGGTATTTGCAGGTGAAGGAAGCTAGTTTCACATACAAGTGGAACAAGGGCCGGTTCATGGTTGCAGGGAACTTGGTGAAGCTGGTGAAGGTTGGAACCAGGTGTCGTAGAGTTGGGCGGCGGTACTACGTGCTGTTCATACAATTTGGGCACTTGTCTGGTGGGCAAGTGGGACTGCGTGTGGACAGGTATACACGGTTTGGGCGTCTGTGGACCAAACAAAGTACGAACTGGGGAAGACGTGCAACAAGACATGGCAGGTTTGGAATAATGCGAAGGGAAGCTCTTGCTTACCTTATACAGGTTGAAGCGGATGAAAAAGGAGAATCCCCGGATTCGAGAGAA
>APFE030590108.1:39969-54144 GCA_000404065.3 Pinus taeda | reverse complement strand
TTTGTCACTAGAGAGTCTTAGACTCCTAGGGAGGTTAGGTTTGTCTGCAAAAATAACTCTTTCCGCATGACAGATGTCATTTATCATTCTAGAAAGTATCACTTAGTTGTAGGCAGTGGTCTGGAGGCTGAGCTAAAATTTAGGGTTAGAATTTGGGACCACTTGCTTAGAACTAAATTTTTGGGTTGCAACCTCTAGGATGCAGGTTTGTGGGAGTAGTTGGAGGCTTCCAACTACATGGATGATTTGTTGTGGGAGAAGTTGAGATTCGAGGGCTATGAAAAAGAGGTATATCTCTTATAGGAGGTGTTAAGTCGTTAGTTTGTAGGAGGTTGGTTCATGTCATAACAACTCTTTGTCTCATGTTTACCCCGACATATCAGTGGAAGTGGGTAAATGTGGGATGGCGATGTTACAGGTTGGTATTAGAGTAGTTTTCATTCTGTTTGGGTGATCTATGATACTAGATTGGTATTAGAGCATGGTTCAATATTTGGGCTGGATGGGAAGAATGTGTTTGTCGTGCATGAATGTCAGTGGTTATGTGGTGGTTATGTATGCATTGTCATGGTTATGGTTGTCGTGCTTGAGGTCATGATATGCAGTTAGTATTATCATGGATAATGTCGGTATATATATATATAATAATATATAATATTATATTATATTATTAATATATATATAGTATATATATATATATATAATATCATGCTAATATGGACCAATTTTGTAGATGAGATAACTTCCCCTGAACGTTAATGAGGTATGTCGATTATGTTTGTATTTGGTTTATTTGACATGGTATGCTTGTAGGAAGAAGAATATCAAAGATGAGTAGAAAAATGGCGGATTACAATTCATGACAAGACTCCCCTTATATATCATATGAGTAACCAAGAGATGAGTACTCTCTAGACATAGCAAACACCTTGAGAAGTTTAAAGGTAGAAATAAGAAGTAGAAAAGCAAATGATGATGGGACCATTTAATGATAGGAAATACTTTCCAGGGCACAAGAGAAACAACTAGAGATTAATGCAGTTGTCCTTCATAGTTTGTCATATTTGCAGAGACATGAATGGCCATGGATTAATTATGGATTGGAGGACAGGACTATTGGGGCATATGGAATAGGTATCATGGTGGGAAAAAGTTAGATAGCAATGACACAATCAGAGAAGGCAGGTTCTTGGATACACCTGATAGAAGAGGCAATGGATATGGGTTATATTCTAGTTCTAGTTCAAACATGTATCATGTTCATCATCTCTATCATACTTACAGGAGGAGTGACAAGGGATATTTTTTGGATGAGTTCAAGAAATCCAAGGAACCTACATTCAATGGATATTTGAAGAAACCAAAAGATCTAGAAGCATGGTTACTTGGGATGAAGAATTTTTTTGGGCTACATGACTACACAAAGAACATGAAGGCAATGATACATATATTTTCAATCTTAAATGGAAAGAAAATATCTGGTGGGAAGATGTGAAGCGGGCTAGAGACATAAAGACAAAGGAATTGAGATGGCATGAATTAAAGAGACTATTTAGGAAGAATTACTTGTCAGAAAAGTATTATGATAGTCAAGCCAAGGAGTTCTATGAGCTAAAGTGTTGAAAATGGCAACAAGAAATGCTAAAAATAATATATTGTTATAAATAGCATTTCAAGATATACTCCAACTCTGTTGGAAAAAGAAAAAAATAGAAATGCTAAAAATAGCATTGCTATAAATAGCATTTCGGGATACATTCCAATTTTAGTTAGTCCTTGAACTAAAATTGAGAATTAAAATTCGAATTTGGTCTTAGCAGATGTCTATAAAATAATTAATTAATTCGTCTTGATTTAATTAGTTGGAGAAAATCAAACATGAAGTCTATGTTAAGACATGCAACAATTTTCCCCTTGATTGAGGAATTTATCCCTTAATTAAGGAGATAATGATGAGTTGTATTTGAGTTGTAATTAGTTATATCAGTCAACTAAGTTAAGTTCAGTTAAATTAGTTCCAAACAGTAGGAGGAACTAATTGTGAGTTCATTCAGTTAATGCATGCATGAATGCAACTAGTGTTCTCCATATAACTGAATATTCTCTCATAAATAACTCATGCATGTCAATTCAGAGAAAGTCCCAGTTGAGATTAAAGGAAGGGGTAGTGTACTATCATTTGGAGGAATTTTCCTATAAAGGAAACCCATCCATGCAGAAGGAATTATATCCTTTAGGATTGCGTAGTTATTTTAGAGGTCAGTGTTGTGTGTCAGAGGATTATTCACAAGTTGCAGCTGGAGGACCCAGGAGAAACTGCGCAAGGAAATAGGAGGCTTGGAGGATTAATGGAAGGCATAAGTGTTGTCTATTCTGTCTATGAGCAGCATTGAGGGATTGTACTGAGAACTAGATAGCTTGCGAGCTAAAGCTTTGTGTAACCCGAACATATTTCCACTTGTATGATAATACAGAGATTGGGGTTTTTAGCTGAGGTTTTCCCTAGAGTATTCTTCTGTGTTCATGTGTGATTGATTTATCTTCATCTGTTACATGTGTTCTATTTGATCTTGCTCATAATCGATTAAGCTTCCACAAGTTTGTTTGTAGAAGTAGATCAATTATTTTACTTTAGTATATTGCATTATCAGGTGATCTACAGTGCGACATTCTACATGGTATCAGATCTAGTTGATCTATAGAGAAATTTCTACATGGTATTGGAGCAAAGGTGATCAAAGTGGATAATGGTATACAAAGAGAGGAGATTTCGAAGTTTTGAGTTTTGGGCTGCGAGTTTTCAGAGTAGATATGAAATTTTTTGTGCAAAATGTTTAGAAACAAATAACAGATCTAGATTCCCTGCGGAAAAAGACGCAAATTCAAAAGAAAAATCGGTTGAATAGGATTTCGGATGAGGGAGATATCGTTGATTTAAAATCAACTCTTTTTTCGAGAAAATTTTGTGACGATGGGACAAATGAAATAGATTGGTGTGTTAGCCAAGAACCTATATGAACTTGAAGTACAAGATGCATGCAAAGCCTTAAGGAGCAAGGAAAAGGTTAGAGACTTGGTGGTTGAGAGGGAGAGTACATTACCTCTCAACATACAACACCAGAAGAAGTCTCAAACAATTATGGAGGAGCCACAATTGGTGAAGCAGCTTCAGGAGGTTGTGGAGGAGCCACAATTGGAGAAGCCAAGAGGAGACCGAGTGGAGGGATCCACTCATGTAGAGACCTCTAGTGGGGGGATATTTCAAGCCAGGTGGGCAGATGGATCACATGCAGCCATACCTCTAGGTGGGAGGTTGGGTGATGTGAAGTGATAGTCCCAAGAAGGTTGAAATAGGGGTAGGATTCTTGAGGTACCCATACTCTTTGATTAGACCTTGCTATGGGAGCCCTAACGAGGAGTAGCAGGACTGGTTGAGTGGGTAAAGACAGATGTGGATGGGGCAGCAGAGAGAGCTACAATGCATGAGTCCCAAAACAATGTAGAGCTAGTAGGCTACAACAATACGAGAGGCACAGGAGTGTTGCACTAGTGCAGGATGGCAGAGAGAGGTGTGCAATGGTGTGAGATGTGGGGAGTTGTTGCAACAGTGTAGAGGTCAGAGAGGGAGCACTTGTCAGCGGGAGAGGGAGCTTCAGCATCAGAGGGTGTATTTAGCCCAACAGGGAGGTCAGTTACTTACTTCTCAGTAACTGAGTTGCAGTGCAACAGTGGGCAGCATGATGCAACATGATGAGAGGAGATGCAGTGCTTGGAGATAGGATCAGTAGTAGAACGATTGCAGTGGGAGGAATCAGTGTGATTGATGTAGTCAGAGATCAAAGTGATAGAGGCTAGTGCAGTCAGATACTGAAGAGCACAGAGGTGCAGAGTTTTTAGTTGACAGAGGCAATAATAGTCAGAGACTTTGATGACAGAGGCATCATTCTGATTCAAGTTGGATATTTTGTTGTTTCTAGAGTTGCTGGAGCAAGAACACTTGAGAGAAGTGTTGCATGTAGAATATTCCAAAGGTTCAGGATTGCATTCAAGTTGAATGCATTTCTTGTTGAGAGGGAGTGTTGAGAATGGCAACAAGAAATGCTAAAAATAGCATTGCTATAAATAATATTTCAGGATATACTCCAACTTTGTTGGAAATAGAAAAAAAAAAGAAATACTAAAAATAACATTGCTATAAATGGAATTTCGGGATACATTCCAATTTTAGTTAGTCCCTGAACTAAAATTGAGAATTAAAATTTGAATTTGATCTTAGCAACTGTTTGTAAAATAATTAGTTAATTCATATTGAGTTAATTAGTTGGAGAAAATCAAACATGAAGTCTATGTGAAGACATGCAATAGTTTCTCCCTTGATTGAGGAAGTTATCCCATAATTAAGGATATAAGGATGAGTTGTATTTGAGTTGTAATTAGTTAGCTCAGTTAACTGAGTTAATTCCAGTTAAATTAGTTCCAAATAGTTGGAGGAACTAATTGCGAGTTCATTTAGTTAATGCATGCATGCATGCAACTAGTGTTCTTCAGATAACTGAATATTCTCTCATAAATAACTCATGCATGAGAAGGACCCAGTTGAGATTAAAGGAAGGGATATTGTACTATCAGTTGGAGGAATTTTCCAATAAAGGAAACTCATCCATGCAAAAGGAATTATCTCCTTCGGGATTGCGCAGTTATTTCAGAAGTCAGTGTTGTCTGTGAGAGGATTATTCACACAAGTTGTAGTTGGAGGACCCAGGAGAAACTGTACAAGGAAATACAAGGCTTGGAGGACTGAAGGAAGGCACAGGTGTTGCCTATTTTGTCTATGAGTAGCATTGAGGGATTGTATTGAGAGTTGGATAGCTTGTGAACTAAAGCTTTGTGTAATCCAAACATATTTCCACTTATATGATAATACAAAGATTGGGGTTTTTAGCTGAGGCTTTCCCCAAAGTATTCTTCTGTGTTCATGTGTGATTGATTTCTCTTCATCTATTAATTGATTAATATTTTGCAAGTTTGTTTGTAGAAGTAGATCAAGTATATTTCTTTAGTATATTTCATTATCAAGTGATCTACAGTGGGGAATTATACATGGTATCAGAGCTAGCTGATCCATAGAGAAATTTCTACATAAAGATGGGATCAATGACAGATGAGGAATACACAAGTAAGTTCCTAGAGTTGTTGAGGTATGTTCCATATATTAGGGATGATATAGCCAAATTTTAGATATTTTTTAGTGGATTACCATTAGCATTTAAGGATTATATTGAGCATGATGAGCCTCGATCACAACAAGAAGTAATTGGGAAGATGAAACATTGTTATGAGAAATCAAAGCGTAAGACCAAATCTAAGAAGGCTTGGAAGGGGAATGACAAGACTAAAGGTAAATGGCCACTAAAGCAGGGAAAAGTTAGCATTATGATACAGGTGTTGTCCTTGATGGCAACTCACTCAGATGAAAATTCACAGTGCAGCAAGTCAACAACAAAGGATTACAAATCATAATCCAAAGAATGAAGAAAGAGAGGTATATGCTGGTTCACTTTGCCCAAGGTGTGTATACATGTGGTTTAATAAAACAAATGTAGTGTATAACATATACACAGACTTTCACAGGAGGAAAAGCGCATACATGTTGGAAAACCAAGTTTTTGGTCCAAGGTATTTGATCTAAGGTATTTTGGTCCAAGGAATTTGGTCCAAGGTATTGACCCTAGGTATTGGGTCCAAGGTATTGGTCCTAAGTGGTTTTGGTCCAAGGTATTCAGAAAGGCCTAAGAGTATATAAGGAGGAGAAGATCATTAGGCCAAGAAGTGTGCAAGAAATGAGATTCTAAGGAATACTTCTATTTGAAGTATATATTATGTTTGGGACTGTATTTGAAATATTCATGTGCACCTTGAGTTCAACATTGGATTAGGAATCATGAAACTTGAAATGACTTATTCTTGAATGATCTGATATTGGTTGAGACTAGATTTTATGTTTTGCGACTATTCTATTTGTTATCTATCATGATCTCGGTTTGTCTGAAGTTTGGCATTGCAGCAAATTTCTGAGTCAAAATTTGTAGATATGTACATAGGTTCGTCTCAGCCAAAGGGTGTGTACACGCAGGTTCGACTCTCTCAAGTAGTGTATACAAAAAGAAAAGCTTCTTTTCGTATCTGACTGATCTATCTGATCAAAATTTGTTGTTTTACTACTGTGTGTCAATTAAGTCTTCTTAGATCTGAACGTAGAACTGTTGTATAAGGAAATTGAGTCTGATTGATTGATTGATTAATTGAGAAGGAAGGGTGATCCTTTTTTCTATCTATTTTGAACACTGTAATATGACAATAGATCTTTAGAATGTCAGTAATTGGTACAGTCTGTGGTTCAAAAGTTTATGATTCAGTATCTTTAGAGATATACGCAGGTTGGGTTAAAGGAAGTAGCATATACATGCAGGTTTGGTTCAACCAACTAGCATATACACTTTAATGCATGATTTTTGAGGTTACAGCTAGTTTTGGATGATGATGTAGGGTTCTGGGTTTAGCACAGTGTTCTAGTGTCAGTGATCGGTTTGTTCAGATTAACTAAATATTGGTTGATGTGGTTTAAGTTTAAAAGGCTTTGATGGGTCCAGTGTGAAAATTTGATGAAACGTGGCCTTCAACTTGTGATGTTGTGATCCAGGAGTATCCAGTCTAAAAATTCATGAAACACGGTCCTTGGTGGAAGAGTGGAGTTTTCTGTAGGCTGGAACCTACATACTAGTAAACATATTGGATAATACAAGAGCTAGGGGGTTGTATCTCCCTTCGAGTAGAAGCTGGAAAATGAGAGAAGGTTGTAACCTCATACAGGTAGCAGCCTATGTATTGGTATGAATCTGCACCCGTACAAGATCCTAAACAAATTTTCTTATTATTAAAAGAAGTCAGAGACGAAAACAGTAGGTGGTTTTTACCCACATTGGGTTTCCAACTTAAATCTTGGTGTTCATGTTTGTTGCTTATGTGTGATGCTTTATTCTGATTTTACTGCACTATCTAATAAATCTCTGATATACTGGTTTAAGCTCAACACATGATAAACTGTCTAAATCACAATTTCTTTGCATATATGTTGGTTTCTTTAAGCACAGTCATGTGTACAGGCTAGTTCACTTTACTGAAGTAATGTATATAAATCTGTTTGGGAAATAAAATTATTGATCTAATAATACTAATTCACCCCCCTCTTAGTATTATTTCCAACAATTGGTATCGGAGTAGGTCCTTTAGAATAATCTTGATCACTTGAAGGGAGATCCATCAACATGAATAATCAAGAAAGATGGAATCCAACAGACCGCCAATCTTCGATGGGAGCAACATTGTTTATTAGAAAATAATAACCACAACCTATCTACAATCGCTTGGAACGGATGTCTGGGAAATTGTGGAAGGAGGATATACATTTCCAACACAATTCCTATGTATATGATAGGTAAAAAGCAATATGAAACTTGTTATCACCAAAATAAGAGTTTACATTGTTCCTAATCATGGTCTTAGATTAGTGTTAAGTCATTTTATGTTTTAATGGGTAGGTGATAGGTTAAGAGTCTCAAAAGTCTCATTTTCATAACCAAAAAGTTTAATAAGCTTATTCCATGTATCAGGAGTCTCACATTCTGTTTAGAAACTCACATCTTAAACCATTTTTGAATTTTTTTTGGAATTATCCCCAAAACCACGTTTTCATAGCGCATATAGTGTAATATGTCTGTTTTGCACTACAAAAACGCTGCTCTTTTCATAGCACTTTTCCCTACGCGCTAAGAAAGCGTTGATTCTTAGACAGTCTTATCAAAACATCAATTCGTTATGATTCCATTAAATTTTCATTATTAGGTGTCGGTTATGAGTTAGTCCTTAAGCATGCAGCCATCCAAATTCATCATTTCAAATTTAGGGGTCATCATGATAGGTAATTTCAAATTTGAAAGGGCTAGCTAGTTTCTTATTGTTGTTTGCATGCAAACGCTTAGACAAATTGTTTTTCAAATAGTAAGCTTATGGTAATTTCTTACCAAGGTTTCTCTCCTTTATAATTCAAGCGAGGCTAACCACCATAAGCAAGCAAGGCTGATTAATAGAATTTCAAGCGAGGCTAGTTTGTTACAGGAATTCAGAGGCAAAGATGACAGAAGAAAGGAAATGTCATAGGTCTGGTCATTTTTTAAGAACAGAGCCTAAAAGCACCGAGGTCTTAGCCAGAGATAACTCTGTTGTGGAAGCCTTCAAGAAAGCGAGATGTTGGAAGTTTTGTAAAAAAATGTAGGGAGGACACACTCAGGTGACAAAGGAGTTTGCACTACATTTCACGGGCTCAAACCCAAAGGTTGGAATCCTAAACTCGCAAGTTTCTCCAGAGATCATAGCTTTGGTGATAGATATTCCTAGAGGGCAAGATATATGGTTCAAAAAATTTAGATTTGACATGGAACCATGTAAAGTGTTTCTAAAGCCAGAGTTTGTAGAAACAAACTTAACCAAAGCAATTCCAAGGGGTTACATCAAAGACATTTATGCCAACTTTCTCTTCAACAGTCAACGTTATTTTACGTGTGAGGGTAGATATCATAAAGTTTATCCATATCATTTTAAACTCCTGTTGCATTTTACTGGTATGTTTTCTTTAGATTTGCCTTACTTCTTGTATCGAAGTGTAGCTAAGATGGTAGATAAAGTGAAAATGAAATCTCAAGGATATGAAACTTCCCTTTTTCATCATGGTTTAATTAAACTGATAGTTTTACATGAACTCAAAAGGATCAACAAAAATTGGTTGTCATTTTTTTTTTTATGTGCTTTTCGAGTGGAAGATCAAGATACAGGCATTAGCCCTAATGTTAAAGAAACTCCATCAACAGAAACCAGTAAACGTGTAATGTCCAGGTCAAAAATATTTGTTAAGCTGAAACCTAGAAATAAGGTGAAAGAGCAACTGAACAAAAGATCAGTGGCTATTCTAGAGACTCCTAAATTCACAAAGGAAAAGATAGCTGAAGTTAAAGAAATGACACAAGAACAGTCAACTAACAAACTAGTTCAAAGGAGATTGAGAGCCAAGTTGAGAGCCACTAACAGGAGATTGAAGAGACGGATTGAAGATCTAGAAATATAGTTATCAAAATCTGAAAAAAGGCTACAACAATAATGAAACACGATGATGAAAAAGGGTAGTAAATGACATATCTTAAAACAGTTTTGGTATTAAGAAGAAGGTCATCTGTGAAGAAGAACATCTTATAAGGTTAAGTTGTTTTTATTTTTTGTGATCATATCAGTCTTTATAAAATTTTGAAAATCCACAAACTGTAGATTTTTGAAAACTATGTTGAAAAAGGAGCATACACAGTAGTTTCATAGCATGCTACGAAACTGCTGAGGGTGACCTTTTAGCATTTTATAGATGTATTTCGAAGGTAAGGTATGATAAATTTCAAGTTTTGATGTTGCTCGTATACATATAAGGATCATAGATGAAGTTGTAGATGGCAGTGATGCAGAAAGAATGGTTCAAAGAAGTATTTCATTAGTGAAATAAAAGTTGCGCTACGAAAATAGACTATTTTCGTAGCATAATAAGGTTTCATCCACTTTTTCATTTGTTCGAGGTTATCCTTTTTGTACAGGTGGAATATGAAGTTCTAATGGATTCCCAACACATGTCACATATATGAGACAATCATCAAATACCAGCGAAGCTGCTCGAAGATTAGCATAAAGGATTAAGGGCTAAAAAGGAGGAACTTCGTCTCCTTGTTTTTAGGACAGTTAGGTCATGAATCAACATGGTTTGCAACAATGTTGGAGACATCATAAATCTCAAAGACATGGATTAGCATCTAATTAAAGAATGTATTTAAGTCTTGGATAAGGTTGTTGAAGCATGTTTTAGGAGTTTCACTCCTATTTGTATTAGGATTCTTAAAGACAGTTAGTTGTCAGTTTGTAAGTATGTTTTATGAATAGATAGGTGTCAATGTTAAGAATTCAAATTATTCTGAGGATGGATCATAGAATCCAAGGTTGTAAAAACTCTATATAAAGCATGAGAATCGAATTCCTCAGGGTTGGTAATTTTATTAGCAAAAGAAAGTTGTGTTATTGTAAGAAACTGTGGTTTTTCAAACTTAATACGGAGATCAGTTTTACTACTCAGGATTCACAAGGGGTCTATGTGTTTGATGTCTTATGGCCTTGTTCAATTACTTATTTGCAATGTTATGAGCTTGTGATACTTAGAATTCATTGGAAAATGCTCTAACTTCCTTCACATGCTTGTAAACTGTGTTTTTTTTTTTTTTTTACATGTGGTTCATGAGCACCCTGGTCAATGAGTGATCGGTACATCCATGGAAAAATATGGGCGATAGGTAGGCTAAATTTCCCCTCGGCCTACTGCAAGACCTGACCCCAAGGGCTTCGGGTGGATTCGACCCTGTGACCTCCTGATGGTGA
Organism: Pinus taeda; assembly: GCA_000404065.3. NCBI lineage: Eukaryota > Viridiplantae > Streptophyta > Pinopsida > Pinales > Pinaceae > Pinus > Pinus taeda. The sequence goes on along the minus strand of APFE030590108.1, from coordinate 43,626 downwards.
GGGACGGTTTTTGAGTAACTGAGCTAACCCTTGGGGCTACTTGTAAACTATGTTGATTTACTGTGTTATTGTTTTAATTATAAACCTAAACTCCAAGTGCCTTCACTTCCATGTTTTGCTGATCATGATGTTTTGTTGAAGACTATATTAACTCCATAGCCCAATAGATGTTTACTAATCTTTGATTCAACACGTTATACATTTTGTCCATTTTTATTCCTAGAGTTAGCCATATAATCATTAATCAAAAATCTTAAACCTATTGAGAGAGCCCTCTCAGGTTGAGGAGGCTAAGCCTCAACCAAAAGATTGGTTTGAAAGAGTTACTCAGAGTCTACTTGATTAGCAACCTATCAAGGTAAAATTTTGTGATAACAAAACCAATGCCAAAGTTGTCAATACTTTATTTGGAAGTCTGTCACAATCAGAGTTTGTCAAAGTCATGTAGCTCAAATCATCCAAAGAAATATGGGACAATATTGTTCTAAGCTACGAAGGAGACTCTCAGGTAAAACGTGCTAAGCTTCAAACTCTCAGAATTTAGTATGAAACTCTTAAGATACATAGTGATGAAAGTATATCTAGTTACTTCCTACGTATAGATGAGGTTGCCAATTGTATGAAGAATCTGGGTAAAGAAATTAAGGAAGTTACCTTAATTGATAAATTTTTGAGATCCTTGTCTGCTAAATTTGAATCCAAAGTGTCTGCGATAGAAGAAAAAGAGGATCTTCAGAATATCACTATGTCGTAGCTTCGTGAAATCTTAATTTCCTTTGAGATGAGAAAAGGAGGACCATCAGATATGAGAGAAGTTGCATTCAAAGATTTAGCAAAAGGAAAGGAAGAACATAATGTATTAGGACATATTTTAGAAGAAGAAGTTGAGGTAAATTTTGTCAAAAAGCTTCAACGGGGTTCTGGAAGGTTTAGAGGTAAGTTACCCTTCAAATGATTTTCTTGTGGAAGAGTCCGTCATTATACTGCCAGATATCCTCATAAAGATAAATTTGAAAAAGGAAAGGAATATGCAAAAGGGAATAGAAAACAAGTTGTGAATAAAAGGAGTTACTATACTCATGAAGATAGCGATGATTTATCTAATAGTGATGAAGATGAAACTAGGCAAGATTACAAACTTCTCATTGCTTATGACGATGATAATTTTTGGGATGCTTTAGAATAGGAAGACCTTCATGAAGAAATATCTAAACTCAAAATATGTTTAGAATAAAAGAACATGATTATAGATACCTTGACATACCAACTTGCTGAAAAGGAAAAACATAATGAAAAACTAGAATGTGAAATTGTGGGTCTAAGAAAGGATCTTGAGAAAATGAAATATCTCAATCTTAGATTTGCTAAAGGATCAGAAACTTTAAATGAAATTATCAAAGTCGAACGTTCTCCACTAATAAAGACAGGTCTTGGATATACTCAAGAAGCATCTCAATCATAGAAGTTATCAACTTGCACCAAAGACCAGTGAACAGTGTGACAATCATCAACAAAGGCATAAAGCAGATCACTAGGTAAATCAAAGTAAATTTACTCCAAGGATGAATAGAAGCCACAACCAACCTCAGGTAAATCATACTCAGTTTGCTCCAAAGATAAATATCAATAGAAACTACAATCACTAGGTCAATAGATTCAATAGTTGCAGGAACTTATTTAATGGGCAATGTTTTTCATGTCATAATTTTGGACACAAATATTCTCAATGTGTTGCTTACAAAACCATCATGACTAGAGAAGCACGAAATCAAAGCAATGTAGCAGAGATCAATAAAATTTCCTATAATAACTTTTCTCTTCTTGAAAATGAAATAGAATGCTCAATCTGTAACAACTTTGGTCATGAAGAATCTGAATGCAGGAGAAAATTTTGGCAAACATCTCAAAAGGAGAAAACTCCATTAAATCCCAAGATATGGAGAAGGAAGTAATCTCAAACAGAAAGATGTGGTATAGCCTTGTATGCAGAAGGACAAAAAGTTCAGTGGTACATTGACAGTGGATGCTCAAAACACATGACAGGTGACAAAAAAAAACTTCACTCATATAATTCCTTAGAAAAGGAAAAGAATGTCTCATTTGGAAATGACACTCCTGCTATCATAAAAGGTCAAGGCTTTGTTTTCTTGAAAGAAAAGGTTAAAGCTAGAAATGTTATGTATGTAGACGGTTTAAAGTATAACCTGTTGAGTGTTAGTCAAATGTGTGATCAAGGAAATGAAGTGGTCTTTCAATCAAATGGATGTGTTGTTTGTGAGCTTGATACAGGAGAGATTGTGATCAAAGGTACAAGAACTCCAAACAACTTATACATACTCAATAGTGTTATCTAAGCAAAAATGATTAAAATTGGCTATGGCATAGAAGATTGGGACATCTAAGATTTTCTCAAATAAGAAAAGCATGCATATTCAAGATTGTTCGTGATCTTCTAGATATCAGCATCCCAGAAAATACAATATGCAAACCATGTCAAATCAGCAAGAAAACCAGAGTTCACTTCACGAAAAAAGAAGGGTTACCTAGTAAGCCCCTTGAACTTGTCCATACTGATTTACGTGGATCATCATGGAAAAAGTCAGCTCGTGGAGAAAAATAATTTATTTTGTTCATTAATGTTTTTCCAAAATGTGTTGGAAAGGTCTTCTGAAGCATAAAGATGAAGCTTTTGAAAAATTCCAAGCCTTCAAAGCTGTTACACTGAAATTTGTCACCATGACTATCTGCAGTTAATATGGCTCCATCAATAGTCATATTATCCTCCTTTTCAAGCCTTATACCTCTGCTATCCATGTCAAACTTCAAAAAAGAGAGAAATTCATCAAAAATCATGTTTATCTCTGGGTACGCAGGTTCTCTCTACCTTGCCTGCGTGTACACATCCCAAACTCATTGTACCTGCGTACTTGTATGCTCTGTAATTCAAGGGATGGGTGCGTACTCCTGTAAAGGTCAAAAGGCGCGAGTTTCATCTTAAAAAAGTTACTTGTGGTCACTTCTAGAGCTTTCTAGAAGAGTGTTTGACGTGTATTGACCGCCTCCAGATGGTTCATGCATCCCTATGATAGAGGAACTTATCCCATCAAGAGAGGAGCTACCCCATCCAAAAGAGGGAGTATCCCATTGATGTTGGAACTGAATAACTTCCTCTAGAACACTATCAATACAGGCTTTGGGCCAGAGGAGGGGAGGTTGAAAGCTGAACATTCCAAAGGGTAAATGCTGCTGGAATTAGGACTTCCATTGTTAACTTGTGAGGAGAGATCACCATCCTTCCTTGTTTGTTTCATATTGGAAGTGGGTGAGCTTGTCAAAGTAGAGGAAAACTTTTGCTGGACCCTGGGAGGAACTTGCACAACACCAAGGCTCAGGTTGTAATGGTTTCTTTTTTGTTTCCTTAATACAAATAAGTCCATTCTTCTCAATGATTTGTTGTTAATGAATTGTTTCATATACTCCTTGGTCTATATGTTGAATATGCTTTGTTTTATGGAATATTCAGGTGTTATGTAATCGTCTGATTGTTAGTGTATGCGGGTTTCAAAGTGAAGGAGGAGCTCATCTGGATCAACGAAGCTAGGCTGCTACAACAAGCGTTGGACCTAAGGTAAGATCGAAAAACACTTGGTTTCTCAT